>JAQFZQ010001416.1:0-19745 GCA_034696005.1 Glomeris marginata | reverse complement strand
CTAGACAAACTTTCTATAGTTTATTTTTGTGCACAACATTATAAATAAATTTCGTTTGGGTAAACTGTCCCTTTAAGTGCTAATAACTTTTTTTTTAGTAATTTTCACTAATATTTTGTTGAAATATGTACTTGCATTCTTGATTATTTCTAATCATGGAGGTTAAGTTCCAGAATACTACCTTACAAAACAGTCAGTTCACCTTTAAAAATACAGGCGAACCTCCTAACTAAATTACCCTATCTAACTTTAATGTAATAATAACTTTTTTTGCTAATTTCCACATAGATTTTGTTGCAATACTTAAAATTTCTTCATCGTTTTTCTTTGTGGAGGTTGTTTCAGGATACTATGCCTTTAAAGTTCAAGGGGTAATTAAATTAGGAGGTTCGCCTTTGCTAGAAAACCTCTTATGTGGCAAACTTAATAACTTTTAAGTATTAATAACTTATTTTTACTGAAATCATGCGGTCAATATGCCGAAAAATGTCAAATTTCTTACATTATAAGACAGGTTTCACTGTAATAACATAGATGTGCGTGTTTGTAGGTAATGTTTTGGAGTGAAAAACAGTTATCAGTGTTTTAAGAGCATGAGAATGAACACACCTTGAAAAATTAGTGTTTTCCATGTGGTGCATTTCTATATTTATAACATGGTTATCTATGGTGGGAAAAGGGTTTTTCATGTCAAAATAGATTTGCAACTAACTTTTTTGTTTTTAACTTTCCCACTAAACAAAAGATTAGGTACTGTATGTAAACAATTTGGGGTGTGTACCAACAAAAAAGTTCTGTTGTTAACCTTCACTTTTGATTGCTCAAAAACTTGAATTGAAAAAATTGAAAGGAAGTGAATTTCTGTCAACTTTCCTGACATACTAATACACTAGATAATGGAGTCACCGGTTACAGTCGACATATTTAACAAGTTAATCAGAAATGTAATAACACAGTATATGGAAGTATTTGTATGTGGTGTGTTGCCTAATATTGAAGAACAACCCGGAAAAATGATTCAACTGCAACTATAACATTTTGATGAGAATGAGGTATTCATACTGTAATAATACATATTTGTAAAATGACATTCCTGGACCAGATTTAATTATTAATATTATTTATGGAGTGTTGTTTTGCAGCCTGGAATAGTTAAATTATGTATATAAAGCAGTTGAATCGTTTTTCGATGCTGCAATTCAATTAAATTTGATTGTTACACATGTAACTTCCAGGGAAAGTAATGAAGTTCATTTAGGCCTATATAAAACTAAAGTTATAATTATTAAGATTAGGAAGAATGTCTCATGGAATACTGTGTAAAATGGTCATGGAATTCCATAATTTCCTGGAAATCTCTTTGAATTTGGAGTTTATAGCGAAGTTGTAATGTATTAAGAATTAGGAAGTACCTAATGGTCTATTGTGTAACATGGTCATTGAATTCCCGGATTTCCTGGAATATTGTGTTTATAAAAGTCATAGAATTGCTGGATTTCCTGGAGAAGTCATTGAATTTGAAGGTCATTGGAGTGGAATTATAATAGTAGTATTAATATTTTGGGAGAATTGAGGTCATGGGATTTTTTGTATTATAATGGTCATGGAATTCCTGGAAAACTCTTGGAATTTTGGATTTTTAATGCGGTAGACAGACACGCGTGATGATTTAGTGTTTTCAATGACACTTTTACATAAGGCCAAACAAAAAAAATAGTTTGGTTACAGTAACCCGACCGACCCTATTTTTTCGCCCCGACCCTAAATTATTTTTGTATTTTTTAACAAGTTTGACTAACTTTTTTTAAAAAACCGCAATTTCAAAATATGGACTTCAACTTCCATCGTTTGTTTAACTTTTAAATGCCTAAATACAGTGAGAAGGCATCTTTTAATAACGTTTTATATTGCATGGGAATAACTAGGGCCTTATTGAATACTATTTCCATTTGAGTGGCAATATTAAAAATAATTATTAAAAAAAAATCGTTGCGACCTACCGACCCTATTTTTTTCCCTCATGTTACTGTAACCAAACAATTTTTTTCGTTTGGCCTAATGTGACTTTTGTGACCATTTCAGGATCACCTGTTGAAGAAACAAGGGGTTTCCAGCAAAGGGCACCATCCGTCCGGCTTGGACAGGGTCCACAGGAGGAAGATCATCAACTTCATGATCGGTTGCGGATGGATCAGCGCGTGCTGATCAACCCACCATCCAGTAAGTTGTCTCTCTCATTCCCACCAACCATTCAATCCCATTGTATTACTGCATTCAAACATTCGTATACAAAGACTTGTCAACATTTATACACCACACAAATTTCCCACTTGATGGCTCTTGTTTCAGGGAAGAGAGAGACAATCGCGGTTGCGGGACGGTTCACAGGATGGTTTTACCTTTACCTCCTATCGCCGATCGACCAGGATCTGGTGTTTGGTTTGTTTGATTTTTATAAAAAAAGGAAAAAGAGAAAACAACAATGTACAATATTATATAAATATATAAATATAAATACTATTCCCACCGAAGAAGGCTTTTGAGAAAAGCCCCGCGTTTATATGTACATACGGTCTGCGCTGTATATCTATATTATGTATATGTATTATACATGTGGTTTTGAATTCTTGTCCGTCCTGAATTAAAGTTGAGGACGTTTGCGGAACGTGGGCAACATTTTAATGACCTTTTATAATACATTATATTCGCTGTTTCGGCCTTGGAGTGTTTGGCATTGTCCGTGCTGGAATTCAGAATTCGACCTAGCTTATATACACACAAGTAAATAACGCAGGTGGGAGGAGTTTCCACTTTTCTACCTGTGTAAACACACCTTTCCAAACCAGAAACACATTGTACATATTAGAAATGTTCCGAATCGTATAGTATGTCGCGTGCCGATGTTGTCGCGGTTCCTGAAAGCGATATAACCCGATGAAATATTTCGTCTACTGAACTGAAAATCCAGGAATTATAATTGGGTTTTTATTTTAGCCTTGAAATCCTGGGAATATGTACAGTGAAAACCGTTTATAGTCAACTCGAAAGGACAACCCAGATTGGTTGATATTATAACCGAAGTTTCCCGTAACTTCACTTCTGCTACAATTAACTTCGCAGTAAAGTTGACTGTATCAGAATCTAGAAATTAATTCCCTAATATTCCTTTATTTATTTGAATCCATTGAGAACTTTAGCAGTCTGTCATTCTGTTTAAATGTTTCAAACTTTGTTCCGCCATCTTGAATTTTTGTTTTGTTTTAGCCAAACTGAAACAGTTGCAAACATGACCTGTTAACAGAAACAACACTTTATTGCGAATTACAGTGAAAGTTTGTAGTGTTTACACGTATAAATTACATGTTCAATGATAGAAAATGATGAAAATTCAGTGGGGATTGGCTTGATTGGCTATCCAGTAGTAAGCTTACCAGTAGCCCGCCAGATGGCGTTGATGTTGGCCGCCATGACACCAATGAGACGTTCAAAAATGATTCCATTTTACAACTATTTTAACACTCATTAGGGAAATTATATAGTGAAATATATTTATAAATGCTTGAACGAAAGGCGGGATTTAAATAATGTCGGTCCGCGCACGGTTTTATCGATATTGCGGATCGGATCGGATCCGCAATGTTATTCCCACACCTCCACTTACGTTTCGTTAAAGTTTACGGTTCGAAAAAGGTTCGTGGCACCAGGGGTTATATTTATTTATTTCTTTCAAGGCACGCATTTATTTTTATATCGTTTTGACCCTGGAGAAAGTCAGTCACGTGTCCGACGGATGGATGGATCAACGGAGCCACGCCCTCATTTATTTTTGAATCCCCCAGCGTGACTCACTTTTCGAATGACCCATCATTACGGCGTTTGTTTTGAAAACGGAGAGTTCAACGGCGGCATCAATCCGTTCAACTTTCATTTATTATTATCATAATAGCCTAGCGGACGCATCGATTGGGAAATCCTTCGCCGGTCGATCAGGAGAAGAGCGAATTCGAGCGTTCGCGGAAAAACACGTCATCGCAGAAACTCTTGCAACAAACGCGCTTTTCCATTTTTCCCGTCGTCCTCTGCCCTTGGAGCGCCCTCTGGCGGCGCTTCGCAGCGTGCCATCCCGTGTTTCGCGTTCTCAGAGCGAACAGCAAACGGCGACAGGACGCATCGCGCCGATTAAACGCTTGCATCGTTGCCGAACCCAACATCCAGAGCTTGATGCGAGGTTAGTACACGCAAACGCACGATCGTTCGTTCGTTTTTTGAAACGAATAGATTTTTTAACGGCGGGTATGGTGAAAAACGAGGGTGGGAACGCGTGGTCGATCATCGCTCCGCTCGCCAACTGTCAAAGATGGGGTCCCAAAAACGGCATCGAGCGTAGGTGTTGGCTACAAGGGACCTGTTGGAGCGTAAAGTAGACGTTTAGAAGGTCGGATGGCCGTAAACTAAAGGGAAATCACGCGCGGATCGTGTTTTTTAACGCGAAAACAAGGGAGGAAGCGTCGCTCAGTTGCGAAATGTGACGTCGAGTCGGGAAAAACGTTCGAAAAACGGGAGCGCCCGAAGTGAAGCGACGGGCGGCGTTTGTTTCCCCTCACTTTCCCTCTTTTCGGCCGAGAGATGCGCGCGAGTGTGCCCTTTGCTAGCGTACAAGGTCATCGGGGGTTTTTGGGGGAAGATTGTACGGTTTAGCCTCCGTGGCCATCCCCCCTGTAACCGATTTTAGAAGAGATGAGGGTCCGTTGTGTAAAATAAACGAGAAGAGAAAAGGAGCGGGAAAACGAAGAACGGGCGGCGGATCGAACGTTTTTGTTTCGTTTTCAATCCGCTTGGCGGCGTCGAACAAAGACGAGGAGATGATGATCGATAGGGCGGCGTTTTGATGCCGTTTTATACATCTTCTCCGGCAAAGTTACAGGGTGTTGGTTGTGGCATATGGCCTGGGGAGGAGGCGTTCGAGGGGACAAAGGAGGGGTGGTGTTGAGCGGGTGGGGCCAAGGACAAGGCGCGAGCGAAAGGTCAGAGGGCGCTGGCGTCGCGTCGGGGAAAAGGACGTCGCCCTGAGTGACGTCACGATTAAAGGGGTCGTCCGTTTCGCACGTTCGCCGTTTCTGTTATTGTTATTATCGTCAAGTACTTACTGGCTGCGTTTTATCTGTGGTTTATCGTGAGAGCGTGAAGATGTGGTCGTGTTATTTAACGATGTATTAGCAAACGTAGATAACAATTATTTATTTTGATGATAAAGTTGTATTTATTCGTCACAGTCTGCTTGTCACGTGACGATTGTGACGATGATTTCGTCATTGTATGCTTGTGTCATCGTAATTAGGTCACGTGCATTAATTAATACGTACAGGGTGAATAGATTTTTGCGATTAAGGTGGCATCAGCTGTTTTTTAAAATATATTTGGAAGTAGTTGCAGTAATTCGCAAGTTGGAAACGGAAATGTGAAAAGATTTCCCTGAAAATATGTTTTGTAAATCAGTACTTTGCAGGATGTAAAACATTTTATATTTTTATTTTTTAATTTGGTTCGAATTCAGAGTGATGAAATTTAATTTCGATGAAAGGGTGTGTGACGTCATCGTCATTTATTACATATGATGAGCCAAACAAGCTCTTATTTTAATAGGTGAGAGATGAAATAAATTACAAGTTAATTTCACAACATGCTGCCAACTTTGCATCCATGATGAAATCCTGAATGATGTTTACATTGAATTTATAATATATATGCATTTAATAAGTATTCATTGCACGTACTTCCTGGTTAATGTACTAAATTTGAGCGTGGATTGCAGAATTTTAAGGAAATTTACTGACTGGTGTAATGGCGGACAAGCTGTTGGGATAATTAGTGACGTAATTAATGGATGGAATGCGAGGGAGAGTTTAATAATGACGTCATGGCCTTGCGAACGTCAGTAGAGCTTGTTAAATATGGATAAATAATTATAGTAAGTAATGAAATGGCGTTTTAAGCTAATTGGGGTAATTAACTGATAACGACACTAATTAATTTTAATATAAAATGACAAATTAGTTGAGGGAAGGGGGGAAAAAAGTAGGACAGGGTCGAAAATAACAGTAATTGCGTTATATATTTTGAAATCGGAACTAGGGTTTCATTTTTGTTTACCACTTAGTGATATTAATCTTTCAATGAAAGTGAAATGAATGTAAACAATGACATGATTTGTGGACGTCCCCCAGATGTTATTGAAGGTTTTAGGATATTAATGAAGCGTTAAAATGTTGGTTTTGGGTGAGGAATATATTGACAGGTGAGTTTAGTGAGTCACCATTCAGTCTACAAGGCTAGAAAAACCCGGGTTTTTAAAGTGATTTAACGATTTTCGGATGGACAGTCATCATCATCATCCCCCACAATGCATGGCGTTTGGCGGTGTAATGTCTGGGAATTAATTTGCCAAACCTCTTTATGTGGGTAATGTCTCAAATGACACACACTTGTGTGTGTGTGCACATTATTTCCAAGTGATTCTGAATTTTGTGAATTTGTTTATTAAAATATTGCAAGGAAAATTTGAAGAGGTTTTAAAAGAAAGAATAATAGGTTTTAATTAGTATCTGTTTCCAGCAGACTCGGAAATGTAATTGGATTTGCCGGTTAGGCTTTAATTTTTTTAATTAGGCTTAAAATTAGGATTAAAATCAATAAAAGGCTTCATTAATTCTTATTTACTCGTGTTAATTGCTAAAATGAAACAAGAATAAAAGAGTTGAGGAATAAAAAGAAATTTAATTAAAAGGCAGCAAAAGGAAAATAATTACTGAATTTGTAACAAAACATTATTTAAAAATATTACTATGCAGTATTTTAATGGCTTAATAATGATTAATAAATAAAACTGGAGTTATAAAATTATTTCTGAGTATGAAATATATTTTTTTGTTCATTGAAGTTATTTGTGAATGTTTCTTTTATAATAACCATGGATTCATTTTGTGAATGTTGAAGAACAAAAAAATGTATTGCATCACACTTGGTGACAAAATGGCTGTTAAAAATCTCACTTTTTGAATCTGTTTTTAGCTTTTTTCCCGAAACAGAAACACTAGTTTCCTTTATTTCGTGAACAGCTTCAAATAGGTTTTACAGAAGAAGAAAACTTTTTTGGCTTTTCTGTAACTGGGCTATATATCCTAATTTTTATGGCAGAACTTCAAGTCCTTTTGTTTATGATTTTCCTCCAAATAAAATGAAATGTTTGACGAATTTTTTGTGCTTTTTGGTAAAGAAGGGTTTATTCTTATAAAGAAATTGTTTTTTGACTTATTGAATTTCTTTAATAGCAAAATAATACGATGAATGGTTCATACATCCCCTAAAAAATGTCAATTTTCTTCCACCTTAGACAGGTTTCACAGTAATTAGCGAATAATCAGGGGAATAATGCGGAAAACGGCCACCAGTAGGGCGCCACTTGGTCTGTAAAGCGCCGCCAACAGCTGCCAGCGGAACCAAAATAATTGCTGTTAAAAACCATCACACTTTACTTTCTCTTATACGAAAACAAATAAACATTTAAATATAGGCTTTTTGTCAAATCTGAATTAGTCAGAATGTGTACAAAAGCTAGCAGCACCGCCTGTTGATTGATTATACACTTAAAACTTATCTCGGTATTAACTTGGGATTATTGTAAATACATTTGTTTTTTGTTAGTGTTTGCGTACTTTATCAGGGAAACATGAAATATAATGTAAGCAAAGTAATCTATTATCTAAAATGTTTGTGCATGGAAACGTTTGGGAATTTAAAGATAGTAGTGGAGGGATTTTCCACACGTGACGTCACTGGAAATATTGGGCTGACATCCTTGAAATAAAAGTTGAAGGTTAGCCCTGTAATATGAAATTAATCTGAAGTGCCTATGTTCATTATTTTTCATAATATAAGCTTTTTAAATCGGATGATTGTTTTTGAAACGCCCTGTATATTGTGACGTCATCGGCCGCTCGGCTTCATGCTGGCTGCCGAAATTTCCCCCGAATGGCGCTTATTAACCCCCAACTGTATAATTTTAATTATGGCTGTCGTGTTTGGTGTCTAAGTATTCGTTTTTTTTTCTCTAATTTAATTATTAGATGGGCCTGAAGTCGAGCAAGAGTAAATCGGTGGACATCACGACCCCGAGTGCCGAGGACCGTGGAGGGATCGCCGGAGACGAGAGTGGAGCGGCGAACGTGGTCGAGGTTCGGCTGGTGAAGGAGAACGGCGGGGCTTCGTCGGACGCGGACGCCGTCGTCGCCGATCACGAACCGCACGACGCCGAAGAACCCCCAACGGCCCCCGTCGTCGCCGCCGACCAACACCGCAACGAGCAGCAACCGGCGGCGGACGCGGAGGCGGCGCCTCTAGCGACGGACAACGGCGAGGACGACGTGGTGCCCGCCCAGCAGCCGACGGTCCCTGCGGCCGTCGAAGAGCCTGCTGTGAACGCCGTGGCGGAGGAGGAAGCTCAACCGGTGGCTCAGCAGCAGGCGGTGGAGGAGGAACAGCAGGCCCCGGTGGTCGCGGACAAGGCGAAGGACAAGAAGTCGAAGAAGGTAAAGGAGGACAAGAAGAGCAAGAAGGAGAAGGAAAAGAAAGAGAAGGAGGAGAAGAAAAAGGATAAGAAGGAGAAGAAGAGGAGCTTCAGTTTCTTGCAGAAGAAGAAGAAGAAAGAGGAGGAGGAGGAAGAAGCTGCCGCGGCGGCCGAAGCAGCGGAAGCGACACCTGCCGTCAACGGAGAGGTGGAACGGAAGGATGAGGTGCGTATGCGTGGTCACTGTGTTTGTGTGTTCGTTTGTGGAGGAGGAGGACCAGGAGACAGTTTCCGGTAGTGGGAGGGCAGGATCCATTGTTTCACACCGAATTAGATGTACGACACAGGGACATTGTGAAGGGTTCTGGAAGTGTGGTAAGTTAGTAAGTCCCATAAAGGTGTCTGGAATTAGGTACGCGAGATGTCGGTACGGTGCTCGGAGGAACAGTTCCTCTACGTAATGACATGCTTAAGTTTGTCACACTGTATCTGTCACAGTATTTGTGCCATTTTCGTTACAATATGTGTAGCAGCCACGGTGCACGTGGAACTATCGTTTCAATCCGAGATCCGTATCGAAGTTCAGCGGAAGCTCCGATTTTGCGAATGTGTTCCTGCTATTGTTCCAGGTCTGTTTCGGTGTGAACGTGGATGGAAAAATAACAGTACAATGAGAGGGAATAAATAGAGATGATGGTGGTGACAGCTTGGAACATCTCAAAGACCTTTAGCATTTCCGCTTCTGGGTTTTAATGGCGTTAGGTTTGTTGAGGGGCAGGGGAAGTGGGAGGTTTTCTTTTTTCCTTCAATAAACATGTCTAGGAAAAGGAGGAGGGGTTAATTTTATGGGGGGAAACGATAGTTTTCGACTAGGTTTAGCTTAATATACCGAATTGAGTCGTTGGCATGTGGAGTGTTAAGTGTTGAGTTTGGTTGCTCGAGAAGCAGATGGCAATAGAGTGTAGCCATCTTCTGCTGCATAACACCACGCATGCTGTGCCGTTCGTCGCCCTGGTAACTGCAGCAGCAGAAGAGAGGAACCTTGGCTGGGGGGATCTTTGATTGATGAACTGAGAAAAAGCCAGAGGCAGCTGGTGCTCACTGAGTCTGTGTCTGTCTGTGTGTATCTATGTGGTTGGGGGCGTCGGCCTTTGGCCGTCGGATCTGGAGGCCATGACCCTGACACCCTCCAGCCTAACTTTCTTAACGCCTGCTGTTTTATTTTCGAAAACAGGCCAAAGGCGAGAGCCAGGAAGCGGTTGCCATAGTTGCGCCAGAAGAAGATGCGAAGAAGGAGGTCGTTGCTGCGGAAAAAGAGGCGGAACGAGAACAGACTCCACCTCCTCCTCCAGCACAGCCTTCGGTAGAAGTGAAAGCGGTGGAGAAAGTACCGGAGCCTGTTTTGTTAGAGGAACCGGAGGAGAATCCGCCACGGCCCGAGAGCCAGAAGGAACAGGAAGTGGCTGCGCAACTGCGGCTCGATGCGGTAAGGAAACCATGTGGTTGCGTTGGAGGAAGATGGACGCTGATGATGGTTAGTGGTGGTTTAATAAGTTGGATTGGTGTTTCAAACAGGATGAACGAGAAGAAGTTAAAGAGAAGGTGGAGGAGAAGAGGAACTCGCAGCCGGCCGTGGTAGAGCCGGTTGCAGCGCCAGTAGTCAAAGGTACCGGTGGTGATCCTTCGAAAGTTTTTAGTTTACCGGGTGAGTGGGTCATGATAGGTGTGTTGCGATTCGCAGAGCCCGAAACGAAAGTAGAGGAGGTGGCACCGCCGTTGCCGGCCACTCCTCCCCCGGCCCCGGTGCCTCCGCCACCGCTAGTAGAAGAGGAGGCTGAAGAGGAACCACTGGCAGCAGTCGCCGTTGTTGCACCTTCGCAGCCCCAAACCGTGCCAGAGGTGAAGGAAGCGACGAGGGAACCTTCGCCGGCCCCGGAACCAGAACCGCTTCCTCCGCCACCTCCACCCCCACCGGCACTGCACGAGGAAGTCCACGAAGAACAGAAGCACACCGAAGTTAAAGTACGGTACTTTGGTTTTGTTGAATGCCATCTGATGAAGAGGTTAACGTGTCCAATCTGCGTTTTAGCAATCTCAGCATCACCAGACGCCGGAAGTGGTGGTGGTAGCCGCTGAAGAGGAACCGCAAGAGGACGAGGAGGAAGAAGAGGTGCACGCCAAGACACCATCGCCGGCTCCGCCAGCACCAGTTCTATACGAAGACGAGGTGCGTTGATGGTTCACGGTTCATCTTTTAGGTTCTTAGTTTCGTATTTTAAACGGAGATCGTTGTTGGCAGGTACCGGAACCGCTGGACGTAACCGGCACGGTGCCGTTCGACCTGACCTGGGAACACGGTGGGAAGGAAGTGGCCGTCACCGGGACCTTCACGGAGTGGAAAGAGCCGGTGCAACTCCTGGAGAAGTACGTGTTTCATTTTACTTGCGCGTAACTGCGTTGGGGGTTGCGGTAGATGCGACGGTTCCCGGTAGAAGTGCTTCGAGATAAAGTTATCTTATTGTAAGACTAATTTTTGAATGGAAGAAGCTGTTAAAAAGGGATGATGACATGGGGTTAGCGAGGCTCTTAACCCTTTTGAGTGTAACAACTGATAAAGTACGGTTTCGTGTTACTACATTGACCGAACTTTGCAACTTTGAACTTTAATATCTGTACATTTGACGCAGACATGTCTGGACATGCAAGAACTTTTTTAAAAGTCGGACCACGGTTTGTTTTTACAAAACTAAAAAAAGTTTTGATAAAGGGTGCCAATAAAGCAGTCTGGAAAGTATACGAGCAAAAATTATGAACAAATGAGACGTATATCACCCCGTATAAATATCATTTCTATTAATAATATATCCGGGAATGGAATTGTATTGAGTTTTGTGTACCATCTGGGTCTCTGGCGTGGTGACTATTGCCAACGGTTACCATTGACGTACACTTGAAACAGGGTTGCTACCAACAGGGAAAATCTGGAAAGCTCGGGGAATATAGATTTTGGCTACAAAAAATAAATCGGGGAAGTTGCCAAAATTTTGTAAAAAAGCTGGAAAACTCAGATAAATTATTATAAAAGCGCAACTTGAAAACTTTAAATTGAAATTATGAAGAAAAGTGTTTATTGTCAACAGAAAAGTAACTTTTGAAATCTTTAATTATTGACAGTAATGTGAATTTCTTCAAAGGAAATGGTTTACAATACCAAGGATTTTCTTATATCGAGTGTTTTCTGTAATGAGGTTCTACTGTACTACTAAAATGTCCGCAGACAGATGGCAGTGATTCTGTTAGTAGTTCTTCCCAATAATTAATAAACTTGTTTGCTATGTAACTATCTTTCACTTTATGTATTTTGTGTCCTGGAAAAAGTTATAAATCTCCTTGAAAACGTATTGTATATTTTACTAGAATTTTTAAATGAAAGTTTAGTAGATACCCTGAAGTAGAGAAACACTTCATGTATGTTTTGTTTTACTTTGGCACCAGGGACGGAATCTTCCGCGTCAATCTGGAGCTGGCCGTGGGCGAACACCACTTCAAGTTCAGGGTTGACGGAAACTGGACCGTGAACGAGAACCAGGTACGCGCGGTGATGACGGAAGAGAGGTATTTTGGGGCACGGAGTGATTCGAAACGTCTATTTTCAGCCCGTGGTGGAGTTGGATGGCGAAGGACAGGTGAACGTTATCCAGGTGGTCGGAGGTGGTGCGGAACAGCGCGAATGAAAGCTCGAGTGCCGGGAACGAGAAGTGACAGTGCTGCGGTGACAAGCAAACGGAGAGAGTACATTTACGGGAGGGGATTTTGGGGGGAAAGGAGATAGAAAAGAAGAAGATGGAGGAGGAGGAAGAAGAAGAGGAGGCTTCAGGAACTGCCAAAGACACGCATGCCAATTGAATCCAATTCATCGCCTCCGACCAGAGGTGCGCGCCATCTACAGTAAAAACCACGGCTCATTTTTTGGACCACCCCGACAAGCATGTTCCATCGTACATCTCTCTCATCATCTTCCCAGCACGAGGAACGTAAATTAGTAGAAGTATAACGAAAGGAGCAGGAAGAAAAAGGAAAAACAAAAAAGCAACTTGACCATCCTCCCCTGTCATAACCCGTTCGATCGTGTAGTAGGTTTTTTGGAACGAGAGTCTCCGGTAGCATTTTGTGAATAATTGTTTCTATTTTATACAACGGTGTCTCGTCGATCTTCAACAACAACAACCACCAACAACAACCACAGCAACAATTCCCCCGTTCCGTCTCCTCTGACGACGCGCAAAAACTTCTCCCGCCGCCGCCGAGCTTTTTTGTATATGGATTTTTTGTTTAGTGATAGATGGACTTGATTAATATTCGTGCACTGATACTCATTTGATGGAGGAGAGGGTTGAATTGATTTGATTGATGGAAGGAGGAGGAAAATGGGCAGATGCCCCGCCAGGCCCAACTCGCGTCGATTGCAATTTTCACTCGTTTGTTGGTGTCGCGGAGAAGAGTTATTAATTACTACTAAGAGAAATGGCACCAAATCCATGGCAGCTACCATCTGCAATCTCTTCCACAAGATTTGTCATTTTGTCACAAAAAACAAAAGAGAGTATTACTTACTATGTACCGTAACGTTTCGTTAGTTTGGGAGTCCGCGGACTCGGCGTGCCGCAAAAACACAACAAAAACCGCTCAATTTTTTGCGTCGTTTCTCTTGAAGCTTAGTTGCGTTGTTTGCTAACTAATATAATTAATTGTAATAATAATAATTACAAGCCTTTGATACGAATGTGCTTAGCCGTTGGACTCGCAAGGATTATGATATGTACTCCGTTCCTCTTTCGTGCAACAGTTTTTAACATTTTTTGTAGGCTAGTCAAACCCCCAAACGTGTGAACAGTTGGAACATTTGAACCCCTTTTCCATTCCCTTGCTACGAGAACCAAAAGTAAAGGTGCTGCCCTCGTATCGTCGCGTTGAGAAAAATGCCGCTAACCAGTTGTTTGTCGCTAGCTTTATATATATACGATATGAATGTAACGTGATGCCGATGGACTAATCGTTTATTAATCCAAATCCGGGACAAATTTCCTTCCCCGAACCCAACTAATGACACCCCCTGCGAACAGTAACGATTTTAAAACGTTTTTGATGGATGTCGGAGAAATTTTCGGGGAGGACGTGGCGCATTCGATGGACGCCGTTGCTGTAATAGTTGGAGATACGTGTCGATTATATATGATTAATTACGTTACTATATGACGAAGTGAGGATGCTGGATTAATTACTGATTGCGTCCCCGCGATATAGAAATAAACTTTGGAAAGCTTGTGTGATTCGGATCGTTGTTGATTTCGTTCGGCGTGATCTTAAAGGTGAACTGACATGGTTTTGTAAGTACGCTGAAACTTAAAGGTGAACTGACATGGTTTTGTAAGGTACCCTGAAACTTAAAGGTGAACTGACATGGTTTTGTAAGGTACCCTGAAACTTAAAGGTGAACAGAAAGCTGATATCGCGATTGCACAGATTTTCATGTGAACTTGTGTTTCGTTTGTGAACATGGTGTTCGTTAAATGGGCGCTGTTGAAAGCCAGCAAACACTAAGACCTAATAGGTCAAAGGATGCTCTTTTATTTGAGCCTTGGTTGGTTCCTGTACGTTTCACCTCCATGGTTTTATGGAAAACTGATTTTAGTGCAATTTTGGAACGGTACGCAACACGCCATACATTTTCTAGACAACATATTATAAATCTCAAATCATACGACTATTCTACATTTTATTCCGCACAGCACTGTTTTCACATATTTTTGATATCTTTAATAGTTTTCGAGTTATGAGCGAAAAATCATTTTTGTTGAGGGAAACAGGGTTTTCGCTCATAACTCAAAAACTATTAAAGATATCAAAAATCCGTGAAAACAGTGCTATGCGGAATATCATGAAGAAAATTACTGTTTGTTTGTTTTTTTAATACAGTTCTTTAGATTTTGTAGTCTACAAATTTTATAAAGGGTTCCGTACTACAGCTTGGTCTAATTTACTGGTGTTTATAGCGTTTTCTGGGCTTCAGTGGTGTGCATTCAACAAACCCCATGTTCAAAACGTTAGGTGGGGGTAATTCAGTTAGGAGGTTTGCCTATATGCTAGCTGACCTCTTATCATTGGTCTTATCTATGCAAACTTCTAAATAAGTCTGTCAAAATCCAGTTTACATTATTATTGTCTTACTATTGAATTGCATTTGAAGGACGTCGTTTTTTTTTTGGTTATGTTCTTTTCTGTCTCGCAGGAAAGAAAAACCAAGGAAAACTCCTTGGGAAATCTTTCAAAAATCTCCGAGTTTTCTTCTGAACATTCGAAAGAAAAATGGCGTTATATTGCGTGACGTCACTTGTTTATCACGCGCTGATTGGTTCCGGTTGTATGGAAGGCCATTCCCTCTACCGCGAGCCTGCAGAAGTCGAATACAAGGGAATATTTGACTGGTTTCGACGTTTACGGCGTTCCATAAATCGCATAAATGTTGCTTCAAGATGGCGTCTGTAATCGAGTGGTAGATCGAACAGCCAATCGGGAACATTGTGGCCTGGCCACACCCTCCGAGAGGCCGCGTTGAGTGACGTCAGAGGCGCCGTGGGCGTGGCTTGATCAGCGGAGACGAGACGAGAAGAGAAGGCTTTCGCGAATGCGGTTTCGTCGATCGACTCGATTTTGGGTCTGATTTCGCGTTTCGACTATCGAAGATGGGGAACAGCGGATCGGGCAGCAGGGAGAGGCACAAGTCGGGGGATCTGCTGGCAGGTCCAATCTCACCAGGTAAAGATGCACCTGCCGTTTTCGACTTCACAATGAAGGCCAAGCTCATCTACCAAGGTTCATTGGAGAGCGGCGACGAATGCAAGGTGAGCCAGCCATTTTAATACAAATTTATTATACGCGTTGTAATCGACGTCAATTATCGGATTTTAGGACGGGGAAGGTGGTCCTGGGTCCAGATGCACCACTCCACCCATCAACACGGGTCTGACGCAGTTGGATGAGAAAGCTTTGCCAACAGTTTTCAAGTGGGATGGTGGTGGCAAACAAGTGTTCATCAGTGGCACATTCACCAATTGGAAGAGTGTGCCCATGGTTAGAAGGTCTGTATTTAAATAATTCACTGGTAAAACCATAAAACACATAATTAATTAATTAAGACAAAAATACAATGCTTATTTGGAACATTTGCATGGCTTTAAATACACAAAATCGCCATTTTGGATTGGGTTTATGACGTCACAAAATACTCCTGTGACCAGGATCTGCAAAGAAAATCATGCTTTATTATTCATTATCTCTCATCATGGTATGAAAAATTATTGGACAGAAAACTGTCAAGGGAGCAATTTTATTTTTCCAATTTCTTATGAGGTGGTTAACTTTGTCAGGTGGTCAGCATGTAAGTGTGTGGTGATGTTCACAGGTTTCACTGTACTATACTATTATATTATAAGTGTCTTCTGTTTGCCCTGTGAAATATTACAATATTTTGTTTTTGTTCTTTTCATATTTAGTCATGGAGATTTTGTAACCATCATGGACCTTGCTGAAGGAGACCATCAGTACAGGTTCTGCGTAGATGGACAATGGATGCATGACCCAACAGAGGTGAAGTCCCAAAACCATTTCAATTTATACGTGAAATCACAACTTGGACACGTACCGTATACACATAAAATTGTATATATGTTCCCATTATCATTCATGCAAAATGATGTTCCTTTTACTAGCCCATAAGTGAAAGTGGTATCGGCACCAAGAACAACGTGATCACCGTTAAGAAAGCTGACTTTGAAGTTTTCGACGCGTTGGCCGTGGACAGCGTCAGCAGTCCAACTGCCCAAGGTACTTTCCAGTGTACATAAAGGCAGTACAACCTGGCAAAAATAACAGTTACATTGTCGTTCGGTCTAGTTTTCAACTCCGGTTCGCCACCGGGCGGTTACACGCAAGAGATCCCCGAGAAGAAGCCTCTGGAAAAGGCCCCCAGTCCACCTATTTTGCCCCCGCACCTCTTGCAAGTTATCCTCAACAAGGATGTGCCTGTTTCCGTAAGTTTAAGTGACCGTTTGCAACTTTAGGGGTTGCGTAAGAAAATCTAAAACAGTATTTATTATGTTCCTGCAGTGCGAACCAACACTGTTGCCGGAACCAAATCATGTGATGCTCAACCATCTGTACGCTTTGTCCATAAAGGTACGTACAATGAACATGTAAAAATTGTAACTTAAAATTCAAAAACAGTCACTTTATTGGCATAAATTCTATAGAATTACACTTTCCAGGGTATGTTACAAAACCTTGTCAGTTCACCTTTAAATTTTAAGTACCTACATAGAATATTATTGTTGCTGTACACCAACCTGCAAATGACAATTACAAAATTTAACCTGCGTAGAATATACTTTGGGAATTTTGCGTAAGCACTCTGGAAAACCTTTTGAAATTATAATCTCAAATGTTCAACAAACCTTGTAGATGTTACTAATTATTATTTTACAGCTTGGATAGTGTGGGTTAACATTATTTAATTTGAAGTGTTGTTTTACCGCAGGACGGCGTGATGGTGTTGAGCGCGACGCATCGCTACCGTAAGAAGTACGTTACAACCCTTCTCTACAAACCGATATAATACTATTATAATTACAAGATGGACACTTTGTAGAGTTTCCACTAATATTTTTGAATCCAATTAATAATG
The DNA here is from genome assembly GCA_034696005.1 of Glomeris marginata. Classification (NCBI taxonomy): domain Eukaryota; kingdom Metazoa; phylum Arthropoda; class Diplopoda; order Glomerida; family Glomeridae; genus Glomeris; species Glomeris marginata. Next base: position 2,442 of record JAQFZQ010001416.1, on the reverse strand, counting down.
GTACCGTGATGGTGAGACTTGCGCTACTTAGCATATATTCAATCTATATAGTACTATACTTCGTGTTTTCTTCGATCACGCGACACGGCTGGAAACTTCAATATATTAATGACGTACATTCAACCCCTTCAAGAACCATGTAATTCTTTTTCTCTTGTAGAGATCCAACCGTTAATATATTTTTGTAAAATGCGGTAGTGTAACGTGGGTCCGATATCGAGATTGCGTGAACGCAATTGGCGGTTGTCGTAAAGGTATGGACCTTTCTTTCCTGGATTATTTGATCAGTATTCCTCACAAAGATGATACTGTAACCACCAGCAAATAACAGTTTTAACAAGAAAAGTATTTGGATCTGAGTTTGTATTTATACTGCAGCGTTCAATTATTTTGCTAAATAACTAAACTAAGTTGGATTTTGTAAATACTGCCATGGGGGATGACTTACAAATATTCTTAGACTTTCTTTGTTTTTTTGCAATTGGATTTTGCCACCATATTTAGATAGTAATATGAACTTTGGTAAAATATCCCACGCGATCATTACCGGTAATCACTAATGAAAATACGGTTACCATTATCTTTATCGATATATTTGACCCACACGTGTGTCTTTAAGTCTTTCAATTTGGAATCCTGTCATATTATTTTTGAAGGTTTCCAAGAAGGTTGGATTTGTATTTCCTTTCGTATTACGGTATATTACGGAACAGCTGTGTTATCGTACTCCGCGATGAAAAGGATTAAAGGATCGCGCTGTTCTGTTCACTTAACGTATTTTTATTTCTACGTACAGACAAACAATGTCCAGGAAGTTCTACATCTAGATATTACAAAGTGATGAACACGAAATGTAACGGGGAGGATCACAGATTTTCAAGTAACCGTGCGAAGATAAGTGTAGTAATAAACTCGTATAACGGAAAGCCGTAACAGTCGGCGCTAACTTCTCCGCGTAATAATACATTTTTACTTGTTACAGCTTGTCAATGATGCTAGCTGCCAAAGTGCAAGTGAGACCTTTACCATCCGGTTCCACCTCGATGGCCTTCACTTCGCCGTTCTCGACGATCATCGCGTACCGTTTCGAACGGATGTTGCCCAGAAGGTCTTGCGCGTGCAACTCCATATCAACGGCCTATTGTTTCACACAGAAAAACGGGCTTTAATCCAAATTACTATCTTCATTTACTTACTGGTATACCAGTTAAGTATACGAGTACAAGAGTCCAAGAGTACACTACCTTGGTGAAGGCCCCGCAGGTGTCGGCCAACATGCGGACCTGGAGGAGATTCCAACAGTTTGCGGGTGATCTATATTGCTATTTCACTATTTAAGTAAACCTTTGCTAAGATTGGTATACCTTTCCCTCAGCTTTCTGATCTTTTCCCCAAGCTTCCATGACGAACGGATCGTTGACGGAAATGCAGATGATTGAATCCACACCTTTGCTTTTGATCTTGCTGAAGTTCTCCACGTAACCCGGCAAGTGAGTCTGCAAACCAAAATTTGTTACGTTAGGTACTGGCTATATGGGCTAGTGAAAATACCTGATGGTAGGAATTAATGTATACCTTCGAGCATCCCGGAGTGAATGCACCGGGAACTGCGAAGATGACCACTTTCTTCGTTGCGTAGGTCTTGGCCAGGTTCACTTTGTTGGCCGGTGTGTCCTCGAACAGGTCCACATCTGGTAGCTTATCACCAACCTTTTCAGCAACAATATTATATAATTGTTCCTCATCGTATATAAATTTTGCCCCATTTCACAATCCGAGTTATTACCCTTCCTCGTCCATAATTTTTTTACACCTTTAATTTATTTACAACGGATAACAGTAACAATTTATTATCATGGCCACACATCCTGTTCATATATAAATGCCCATGACCAACAAAATTGTAATTATTATATAAGCTAATCCAAAATGTTACTTTGAATAGGCAGCACGCATTTCTGTGTCAATCTGACGTCAAAGTCGATTTCAATTAATCTTGATATTATTAAGCTTTCCTGCCTTTCCTGCATTGTCAGTAAATCCACTCTTGGTAAATATTAGTCGAATTTGCCAGACGCGACTAATCGATCATCGAATTTTCCTGCAGACTCCTTGCGCAGCGGTGCTAATCGGGTAGTCAGGCCTGGCAAATTCGAACCAAGTTTTTTCGTCCGCAATTTGCTCTTATATTTCAAAAGAAATACGTCTCGCATGTCCCATACGTATCGATCTACATCTCTGACGCGTGCCATTTACCAACATTTACTCACCTTGATCGGCATTTTGTCGATGTTCGAAATGTGGAAATGTCTTCTGATGACGAACGAGCGACTGCAACGTGCGATGGCCGAACCGATAGTGAACGCCCACGCCGTCGCCGTCCGCTACTTCCGGAAGTAACTGGTTGCAACGTCACTTCGTCGTGACGTCACTATTCAGTGA
>JAQFZQ010001415.1:0-19747 GCA_034696005.1 Glomeris marginata | reverse complement strand
TTTTAATTGGCGAAAGTCTCGTAACCCCCGTAGGACAAAAGACGACAATAGTGGACTGAGCTAATCCTTTAATTGGATACCGGAACGTTTACTCCGGCGTGAGTATACTAGCTCACTGTTCGAGTGTCCCGCCGCCATCCCCCTAGAAGAGGGCGTGGCAGTAAACATTGTCCAATCACAAACTCGGCGGAGGGTGGCGCGGCTAGCACGGTCCTAGCGCGGTTAGCACGAAAATAGCGTGGTGCAAAGTCTTGCTTGAAAACAGTATTAGACACAAGTATGCAAAAGAAGTCTGCAGCGTATGTGCATGCACAATGCAGAAATTTGACTTGCAGAGCTCAAATACATTTTAGGTGTCCCCAACATTTCGTCCACCTTTTGTATAGTAATCGGCACGAGAGTTGACACTCCATGACGTATGCTACTCTCTGAACAGGGTGCCACTTGTACGATAAGTGTACTGGGCTTTGACTGGGCCAACCACATGGCACCCTGTTTAGGGAGTAGCATACATCATTATCTGAACGCATGCAGTGTCAACTCTCATGCCAATTGCTATAGAGCAGTTGTGTGTTTATATGTATACTGAAACCGTGTTCAAGCTTGAACTCTCAGAGGGAAAGCATTTCTCACTTTCACCTCCTTTATGGTGCAGCCTTGAACGTGATCTTAGTATAGCCAGCTCTACTTTCTCAAGACACAATTGTATTTGCTGTTGGAGCTGATTTGATATAAAGAGACATGTAAACCTGGGTGTGGAAACGACAGTAATCGAAAGAATGATCTCTCGCCCCCTGGCGGGAAACAGCCGCACTAAGCTAACGTGGCCTCATTCGCTGAAATGATGCGGAAAAACCGATAAATGGCCCGAATTTAATCAAGTGCATTGACTGTTTACAAGTGAACGAACACGTAGTATTTGAGCACATTCTCATTAACTCTTGTTTAGAGTAGAGAGTAATAATTTATTTAGTTCCATTTAAAAATATATAACGGATTGATCTGTTAAATTAAATTTGTGCGGGTTCCCGATGGTGCCCAAGGGGCTTAGAAAATTATGATGACTACACTGTAAAATAAAGCGGTGATGTATATGTTTGAAACAACCGAGACATTTTTTCCCTTAATTGGTTTTTGATTTCTTCTCAATCGGCCCTTATTTTTGAAATGAGCATCATAGTTATAACCCGCAGTTTACAAAGCCGGTATTTATCATTGTTTATTTGGAATGAGGTCTAAAACCAGTCGTCTCAATTCGCAATGTTGTGATGTTGTATGTACATATTACTTAATATTTGGTTGTTAAGTTAGTTAGTATTATTACATATAGCGGAAAATAGAAACGGGCTGCTGGGCAGTATATAGAGTAGCCTATATATGGCAAACCAACATGCGTCATGACACGTGACATCCACATGCAGATGCAATTAATTGGCTAGTGATCAGTAATGAATATAAGCCGACAAAAGTATGATTAGTGCGATTGGAAGCGGTTTCATGATGAGAGGAAAAAAGTCATTCAAACTCATCCCATGTCATTGTCATTTCTGTTGCATTTCGGCCAAACCTTATAACAATAAAAGATGGTAGTAAAAAATGGGCATCGGATGCGCAAATATGGAAAGCCGGTTTGAAAAAATCACTCGTCATAGAAAAAAGGAGAAACATGCGGCTCAAAACTTGGAAAAAACTGCAGCAAAAAATCTGGGACTTTGTGAAGGGAATGATGTTGAATCGATACCTGTATGCATCAATGAATTGGGGGGGGGATAAGTGTGCTTGAATTAATTATATTCAACGATTTAAAATTAACTTGTTTGAATTTCACATTGTTCTGTGAAATGGTAATTTGGCGAACCAGAAAATGAGTTGGATCTTGTGAAACAAGTACCAGATCACTGGATTTTCTTATATCCTCATGTTATTAGCCAATGACAGGTGGCTTTAGGAGAGGCTTAGGGTCTGATTGACAAGTTAAAATGTACTAAGGAGCTTCTTTCCCATATATTCTTTATAAAATTCCCTAATTTATCTAATAAATCACATGAATTTCTAAATGGTAAAATTACTTTGAAAGATTTTGATGAAGAAACACTGAATGATTAATAAATGGTCGGCAAGGAAGGGTTCAATTTATGAACTGACAGATGCAATGTTGTGAGCTGTGAGCCTGGCTTCCTATCGATTGGAAGATCAAAAGCTGGGTAGGTACCCTAGCGGGAAAAATGTACTATACTAAATCATCTTGGACAAGGACCATCAAGGAAGAACCTGTTTACTGGAAAGGGAAATAATGTTCGCGTAGGATGAGGACCTTTGCAGGAATATAGGTTTGTGATTAGAAGAAGAGCAAGAAGGTTGTGTGTGCTTAGTGGGAAGAGGGTTAGGATGGAACAGGGTAAAGCCAATGAGGATTTTCTTGACGTACCCTTTCCAATAATGAGTCGTTTCATGACCGTGGTGACTGGACTCAACGGACTAGCTTCTTCGCTGTCTCCCCTTAAGTCAACCACCGACATCCGACGCCTCCACCCACGTGACTTCTCCACGTTTTCGTTACCACTAGGTCCATTGATGTTGGTGCCCGAATCGGGCAAGTGCACCGTGTGTCTCTGAGCCGTCACGTGCTTATTCGGGTTGTGAGCCGTCGAAGACTTGCGTTTGCTGAATCCGAAACCTCTCCAACTGAGGCTTCTATTCTGCTTGAACTTTGACTTGAGCTTGATGACCGTTTCAGGCTCAAACACCGAATCGGCAGCCTCATCCAAAACCTCTTCTGGGTTGGCATCTCCGGCAGCGGAAGATGCGGAAGACGAAGACGACAGAAACTGGGTTTCCTTCAGTCCCATCACGTGTTCCAGGAGGGCATAGTTGCCATTGTTGTTGTTGTTGTTCCCAGGGGATTGGAACTCACTGGGGACCGTGTTTGATCTTTGAACTCTGGTAGATGGCAGCAGGGATACCCTGCGTTGGTTGCTACCATCCGTGGGGGCGGTTGTAACGTCCATTGAGGAGGCGTTGGAAGAAGGGTGGTCGACGCAATCCGGATGAGAGAAGCTTGTTGGATCCACAGAAATGCTTTTCCTCAAGCAGAATTTGGATCCCAGGTGTCGGGGTGATGAAGGTGGTGACGGGAAAGGGTCCATTGACTACGCGGTTTGGGGTTGCCATTCGGTATTACGATACGTATCGGAACAGATAAGACAGATACAGAAGAGGGTTTAGATTTGTTTTTCTTTTAGTGTGGTGTTAACAATCCCAGACACCGAGTGAAATAATGATGGAAGCGAGTGAATGAATAATACAATGTAAGGTATAACAAGAGCAGCATGCCAGCCAGGAGCATGGCGTCATCATCACTCGTAATGTAAATAGCAAAATAATTAATTGTGATCATACAGGGTAAAAATGGGGTTTTCATTATTATAAGAAGCAATAGCTGGAAAGAATAATATGCCCATTCCAAAACCCAGAGATTGTCTGGAATCTTGTCTGTACGCGACGCAACGTTTTTACGCGAAGTTACGTGGTCTTTCTTACCTGGTCCGACGTTGGCGAACGACACCTTTCGATTGGATCCCCTGAACTGCTTTCCCCTTGGTTCTTTTTAGGAGATCTTGGGATTCGTTGATAAGGGTCAGAAGAACCTAAACCGTAAGAAGGCAATTAAGATTTATAAGGTGGTTAAGAGGCAATGACCGTAAAAGTGGTTTCATTAGGTTCACGTGATGAATATTTGACAACTGAATGTATATTCCAATTACAAATGGCACGAACAGACAATGAGATGGGGTATGTACTTGCCGTATAGATCAGGAGATCCGATGTTAAGAAGGCAGGTCTTCTGGCAGATGTCAATGATGACCAGGCCCACTTCGTTACCGTAAGCCATTCTATCCGCGCAAGCGAGCAAGGTCCATGAAGAAATAAAGTTAGAAAGTAACAAACAGTTTAGGAACTGATGCTTGCTTACAATCCATAGGATGAATTGAGTGCCAAACTGGTGATCTGGCCAGGTGGTTCCCCTTCAACGCAATGCGTCAAGCAAACTAGGCTCGCTTGATACCCCGGTGACCTCTTCTGCGGCCCTGACTTCACCTTTAACGGTAACTGGACTTCGAAAGAAGGAACCTGCAAGTGAATACGAATTTCTAAATAATGTAAAATGCATTTGATTATATACTATCAGAATGAACTAAGACCGGTTGACTTGATCCGCGAGATACGACATAATTCAAAGGAATGCTATTAAAATAGGAATTAACCTGGAAACTTATTAAGTTTTACAGGATTATATCACACCTTTAATTATCTTTATGGAATAAATTATGTTAGTCAGTACAGAAATATCAAATATGAAGCCGGTGTAAAATTTACAGCAGGACTAACACGGAAAACTCAATACGAAACATGTGTGATTGTCAGTCCATTTGTTGCCTTGAAACTCTATGAATGACAATGTTCTACCATATGGACCTTTCTCCCAGATTATTTGCTACATGTGGAGCCAAACAGCAGAGAAGAATGAATAGTAGATCTAGGTTACATCTCACGATTGTCGCATACTCGACCGAACCATGTCACGCGGTTTAACGAAGCTTAATTAAATACCAAGCTTGAAAATGTTATGGGAAGAGGAAGTGCAGTTATTTAGAAGGGTTTGCACCTTTTTATTATCTTCATACGATCCTGCGTATGACCCTTGCTGCGAAGCACCACCTAGCGTCGGCCTAGGTGGGTACTCGTACTCCGGGGAGTATTCGACTTCCTCGTCGGCTTCGCATATGATGGGTATCTCAAGAGCCTGGAAGTAAGGAAGACGTAACAATAGTTGGGATAGTGGTCGATGGTGAGCAACGCGAAGATGATATATGATGATGGTCTCACAGGGATGTCTGCTGTCGATTCCTGTTTACTAAAGCGGAAGAGGATCACTTGGCTGCTGGCACCCGCTACACACAACATGCGGCTTTCTGGACACAAGAAGATCTGCTGGATAGCAAAAGGGTCGTCATCCTGCTGCCCCTCTAAACTTCGAGCTTGTGGCTTTTCAAAGATCTTGGCAGTCTTTAGCTTGTAGAGGATCTGCAGCGATAGAGCTGACGCATCCCAGAATTTCAATGAACCATCCGCATGCCTGCACAGAACAAATCAAACTTCTTACATACATACTTCCAGACTTTCAGTGATGAAGTTGCACATGCCATTGATGCTGTACAGATTTATTGCTATAACATACTAATTTGTTATGTTTTATACTCAATAAGTGTGATCTAACGTGATCCTGATGATGACACGCATGTGTCGAAACACGTTTGTCCGTTAAAGAAGATCTCGTTTCTATGAGTTAAGGAAGTTATTTGTTTTCACTGCACACTTAATAAGATGTTTTGTATTAACTTTCAAATATTTTTGTTATATACAGTTGTAATTAAGAGTTAGAAATTAGTATTATTATATCTGATTTTACGGTGGAAAAATCAATGGGCCTCAAAATTAACAGTATTCATTGCTGACAGTGGAGCTCAGTGATTTCAACTGTCTCTTAAGTGATCTCAAAGTACTGGTGATAATCTCCAAATTCGAGATGATCAGATAGAGGGGAGGAAAAAATGGGGTAATTTGCACTTACCCAGTAATGATCATTTCCGGATAGCTGCAAGTGTTGGTACCCCAAGCACCACCTTTAATGGGCCATTCCTTGTCGCTGAAACCGGCCCTCTTATTGGCCTTTGCACCCATTGAGTACAATGCCGGAATAAGATCCGATGGACAATCGGCCAAATACATGCAACACGTCACCGAAGACTCGTGAAGGTCCATTGGGTATGGGTTCTCGAAACACAAGTACCTTCATGTACATGGCAAATAGAAACAATTACTATAATGATTATACAATAGAAGGGCGTTCCAACATGATTGCTAGTACAGGGACACTTTACCCGGCTGTTGTTAGGTCCACTACCACCAGGTCATTGTGAAGCAGCACCACGATGGCGTATGGTTCCTGGGGCTCTGGTTAAAATAAATCCTATTATAAATGGAGCTTAATACTCATGAAATAAGTGAAGTGGACCCTCACTTTGGCAGCAAACCCAAAGCTCACTAGAGGGCGCTGATTCCCATCAGTGTTTATTGAATTAGAGGGTATTTAGCAAATTTTATCTCGTGATATATGAACATTAGAGCTACAGGAAACTGCCTTCCTGCAGCACGATTTCCATGTTCTTCAGCATATGCCGCAATTTCTAGCTTTTTCGCAGCAGAATACGAGCATCGGTGTGTCTTTGCATCCATTTTGTCTGGACCCTCAGAACCAGTACCCGCTACATGCGCTTAATACATGGGGTGCGCGTTATCTAATGGAAACTGTTAGTTTCTTGCCAGAAATGAGGGTGCGCGTTATACACGGAACTTTAGGGTAATGAATGCAAGAGTGGAAAATAATGAAAGTACTAAGTGCGTAGTAATACTAACCACTTTGCCATGGACTTTCGCATAGTGTTATAAAATCTACAACACTGTGCTCCATTTCCAAAACTGTTGTTGTCTTTCCATGGATGACCGTTATACTGGGTGTTACCCCTGCCCTGTCATGTGGAAGTCCTCCACTGAACACTACAAATGTATCCCTGTTTAGAGTAAGAGCAAAACAGAGAGATTAGTGCATGGATTTGCGGTTTTGGAGCTGCGTACATTTACTTGGCCTGTATATGTGTGTGAGTGTGGATGAAAATTGTTTTGTTTTATTTCGTTGGGGAATGTGTATCAGAAGGTCTAATCGTGAACTAATTTGCCATCCATTTGGCGGTGACAGAGAAAATCCCCTCGTTTTATCGATTGCTCGTCTTGCGGCAAAATACTTAGGTATGGCGTGCCAAACGCCTCTCTTAAAGCCTCTTGGCTAAATCCCCTCAAAACCTGTCATTGTGCACTTGAATTAAAAGAGTATTAAGAGGGGAAACGTGCCAATTCTGCCTTTTATAAATCACACATTTACCGTGCTATATTTTGTAGTTGGAATCTCTAAAATAATGGGAATATTTGAAGTACAGCCTCGAAAGACGGTTCAACCAACATTCTAATAAAATGAATTATTTTAGTATATTTACTAAAGCACTTTAATGATGAATCCCTGCATCGTTCTGAATATTAAACCCCTTCAGTAACTGTGTCCAGATTTGTGGACACAAATTTAACATGGAGCTCCTATATTATATTTTTCCCGGCGTGTGAAACTGTCACGTGGATGGATAATTGTTTTCCATTATTTAAACTGGTGCCTGCAAAATAGCTTTTATATTATTCGTTGCAAAAGACATTATCAGTGTTTCCACAATTCTGCTACTCAGACATGATTCTAGATCTTCATTGCCATTCATCATCGTTTGCAAACATTGGAATATTTATTGCATTACATGAAATGCATTGGGCTGATCATTTTTGTGTTGACTCTATATGTTATTTTGAAATTGGATTTAGTACTGTTATATTGGATACACGTGTTAATGTGGTAAAAAAGTTTACATTGTATTGAAAGAGGTTTTCTGCAATATTCCAGCTTTCCGATAGGGCATTGTGTTCGGTTGTATACTGCAATATAGGGTCACAAGTGTTAGGTCTACTTTTGATAAGCTTGAAGTGCATTTTCTTGGAAGGGAACGTCGTTTATTTTCTGTGTGGTCTTTGGGTCCTGGCGTTGTTGTAAATCGATTATTCGAAGTAATGGAAAAGGCGATCACTTTGATGGTCCAAGCAGCCCCCCAAATACAAAAAAAGAAGAGAACCATCTTCGATATATGTGTGTGTCCTTTTTGCCTTTTTGTGGTCTCCAACTCGGACACCAACCACTTACACTGAAAAGGAAATCTTTTTTGCTTCCATATCTAAGACTGCAGAGTGAAAGAATGTAATAGAAATCTTTCATGTGAAGCAAGATGACAGATTTTGACAGAAATTTTCTATGTATCACTGCAATATAAATTTGAGCCGTTTCAGCTTTCTTAATTAAACAAAATACATTACTGCATGTTTGAAAGTTTGAAAATTAAATATACGTGCTTTGATTTTAAAGAGGAATTAAAGCAAAAGTGTCATTTAATCTTTTAAAGATTTAATGTTATTTAGGAATGTAAAAATCTATATTGAAATCATGATTTAATATCTGTTACAAACCAGAAAAATCTGTTTATTTTGAAATAAGGTAAAATTTTGAACACAGCTGCAAGTTTAAGGCCATATATCGACTATGGAAAATCGAAAAAATCGTATTTATATCAAGGTATGCCTTGACAGTGGCTTTCCAGTGTATTGAATTTCTATCCAGAAAACAATTGAAGACAGAGAACTAGTTTCATATAGATTTTGAAATTTGATATGAATATACAGCTCTTGGTATAAACTATTTTTTCCCCCAAACGTTGTTAGATGTTACTTCAATTTATTTATGAATGAAGGGATCACAAATTCGCATTCAGTATTACATGAAGTGAATTAACAGTTAGTTTGTAGAAAAAGAAAATGTGTGGCAGTAGGCTATATTTGCTGTGACAGCCCTGAAAACGAATTGTTTTCTCCTTTTTTTAGTATAGACTGTACACCACGAAAGTCTTACTGAAAAAAGTAGATAAATAATCAATGGTGAATGCAGACCGGACAATGACTTGAATTGGTGTTCGGACTTTTCTGACTATCGTTATTAAATTCCTAAGCCATCCTATATTGTGTTTGTTACACGGCACAAAAACTAATACAAGACACTGGATACGATAGACTTTCCCTGTTGTGCAATTGCATATCGATTTGTAACATATATGATGCACTTGTACTATGTATAAAACAAATATCAGCATTTAAATTTAATTTTATAACTTGTAATTTATTCATTTTATTTTTTGTATGCAGATAATTAATTCTTCATGTACAACAACTATGATGTCATCAATCCTCCAGCCAACCCGAAAGCAATGACGTCAAAAGTAAGTTAATGTTAAACAGACTATAACATTTGTTTTGCTGAACACCAGTTTAGACAATTTTCTCGGCAAATAAAATATAAAATCCTATATAAAATCTTAAAGGTGAAATGACACGGTAAATTTCTTGCTACCGATTTCTCTGAAAAATTTCCTATGCATGAACAACATGTATTTGCATATGTCCAATCTGTTATATAACACTTTTAATAGATATTTAAAAAGGAAAAAAAAAATGAACTCATGGTTTTAATTTTAATCATTCTTTCTACAGTCTGAATATCATGGGGTGTTACAAAACCGTGTCAGTTCACCTTTAATAATTGATTGGCCACGGTCAGCCTAAATCATAATTGAATGATTTTGTACGCATTATTCTTTAATAAGGTATGTCGATATTAAATGTTCAAAGTAACAAATTATTACATAGATTTTGAAAACATTAACCTAAGTTTTTTATATTGTCCATTGATAAATCAATGTTTTCTTCATTGCATTTTTATTTCAAATTAGTACTATATACTGATATTTAGCAGTATAAAAATACAATGGAATTGGGTATTGCAGGGAAATGATTTAACTGCCCTGTACGACTGGAAAGCCAACATTTATCCTATTTGCTAATTGTATATTAATATGCATACTCTTATTGAATATATGTGAAATTATGGTTAAAGAGAAATGCTGAAGAGGTGTGGTTTTTTGAATGTAATGAAATGTTAGCTTACCCCGCCCTCAGTGACTTCCACTCCAGTTTAGTAATTGCTTTGCAAGGCTCCTGTTTTCCATCCTTATTTGTTTTGCCTTAAAATAAACAAATTGCCAAGTTGATTAGCTTATATGCAACACTTATATAAAAAATATTGTATCGATTCAGAGTTCGCTACATGTAGACATGCGCATATACTCACAAACATGCGAAAAAAGAAAGTAGCAAATATATGAAATGTCTCCACCCCAATCATTTAAGTAGGAATTCTAGAGATGGCAATGTCAGAAAAGTACATTCCTTTTGTGTACAATATAACGGAATGCATTGTTCTTTGTGCTATTTGTATAAGATACTGTCTGGCATTGGTCAGAGGCCATTGTGACCATTGCCCTAAAGTGATATATGGAATCATTATTATATACAGGGTTATTAAAAAATACTTGAACACATATTTAACATTCAGTATAATAATTCATATTAATATGTATTCCAAAGTAAAATTGTAAAAATCGGTTTATAGGAGCGTGGCCCAACATAGGTACACTTACCTTACCGGTAGCATATAGGTGAAACAAGTGTATTATTGAACAATTCATTACTGAATGATATATTTGTTCGTGGATTATGGTGAAATAACAACTTAATCAAAATTAGAAATTGTTAATTAAATGCCATTATATACTATGTAAATTAATGAATATGCAATGTGCGGTACAAGATCAAACTATTTTTCATTCTTTCCATAATTAGATTCGGTTTAGTATATACTACAATATCTTGGTATATATGCATGTTTTCCATATGTTGTGTGTCAATCATCCCAAACATAAATTTCGGAAAATGGAGAAAATATTATATTGGCTGTCTAAATGCCATTTCCATATGTGTGCTTATTCGATTTTGTGTGTAGGCCAATATTTCAATATTTCATGCACCAAATTCACTTATATTGTATATATGAGAAACACAATTTCGATTTTGTACGTTTGACACTTTTGTAAATATTCCTGTCATTCATCAGGATAATGTTTCTGTGCATGATATGCCCACTCCTAAATCTATATTAGGAATAATTTCGTCTGCTGCATGTGGGTACACAAAACACTGAATAAGCGAAATGCAATCATATAAGGTAAACATGAAGAAAATCCTATTCAATATACGTATATATATATAGCTAAGATCAATTATAGCCTGATGTATGTACCTGTAAAGTAAATTTACACAGGGCTATTATATTCTATTGGGAAATGTCTACAGATTCACCAGCGTCGTATACATTTGACACGAGTAGTTTATATATACCCTATTTTCAGGTTACCATGTTCATAGTAGCTTCAATTAATCAGGTTTCAGTGAATTATAAAGTTAGAAATGGACCCTTTAAAAGTTTTCAATTGTCTTTCACAATACAAAATTTATTGCCCTGACCATGCAGATTGTTAAACGTATATTTAAAGGTGAACTGACACTGCTGTAGGTCACGTAACCGATTTTCTTGTGAGGAGGCCAATTCATTAAACACATAATTGGGAACATTGCTGAATTATGTTTAGATTTTTTCAGCAATTTGTTCAAATGTTATAACAATGTGAAGGTTCCGTACATCTGGTCACAAAAGTCTGTCAGCGCTTTTATTGGCTGATACAGCTATGACGTTCTAGCGGATCATTGACGATCGTCCGCATTGGCTGGTGCGCATTTCGCCACAGGACATTATGACGTCAGTGCAGTGGCATCGCACATCTATGACACCATGGCGTCACATCTTTAACTGGTCTTAACTTTTTTTAAACCAATTTTGACAAAACTTTCGTTATAGCGCCAATGGTTTTTTGGCATCGTATCAATAAACTGAGAACTTTTCAGGGTTTGTTCCAAAACCGTGTCAGTTTACCTTTAAACTAGTGTAAGAATTTGGAGGCTGATGTGCATGATGCAAAACTTAACACAATGAAATTAATTTCAGCAACTTTCAAGAAACATTTGTATAAGTCAGATGTGTGAGAAGCATTCTGCGTTGCAATGAGTAACATTTGAACCTTAAACGATTAAACAATGGTTATGCAAAGTGTAAGTTTTGCATGGCTGTGGAAAGAGTTCTTTTGGCCCTCTACGCTATTATTGGCTTAAAAATTTGCATTGAAATGACGTCATAGGCGTTGGTTTTTGTTGACTGTGCATCAGATTTAGGGTGGAAAGGTTTGCGTGCGGAAAAATAAATAGAGAAAATCCGTGACGCGCATAAAACAAGTGAATTGCCTTTCGAAATCTGCATACTTTTGTTGGAAAATAGGTCTAAAAGATGGAAAAAATGTCGGTCCATCGACCGAAAAACTGAGATTTTTGGCGCTCAGACTGCTACTTCCGGTGCAAGACATTATTTTATTTGCCTTTTCACTTTTTATTGTTTCTTGTTTGCCAGAAGCACGAAACCATCTTTTGTTTCAAGTATATTGCTCACTTGGAAAGCGATTTCAGATTAGGGGGGAGAATGCATAAACGACGTCCGAGTTTTCATTGTTTTCTTCGCCGCACAAAATAAAAAATAAGGACGATTTATCGATCAAAGAAAGGTTTTCGCTTAAAACGTGAAAGGGAGTAAAAGTTGAGACCTGGTATATAAAAGTGGATACTTTGTTGAGGTCGTTCTCGTTCTGTGAGAAAATTGCCAGAAGATTTTGGGGTCTATATATTGCACACATATTTCTCACCTCGTGAAATAGTATACAGCTTCAATAGGAAATTGGAGCTTTTATCACTTCCAAAAGGTGGTATATATAGTAAGGAAAGGACCAAGTATTGAATAGTAAAAATGTTTTATATACGAGGCTCATTTCAAAAATAGTGGCCGATTGAGTAGAAATCAAAAACCAATTAAGGGGAAAAATGCATCGGTTGTTTCAAACATGTTCATCACTGCTTTAATTTTCAGTGTAGTCATCATAATTTCCCAAGCCCCTTGGACACCGTAAAAAAATGTTTTAAAGCACCCCACATAAAATTCCACCGCCGGGGAATTAAAAATTCCAAAAGTAGTGACCGAATTCAGCATATACACAGTAACATCAACTGATTGGCCACCTAGCGATCAAGTTTTCAACCTGCTGATGTTTGTCTTGGTCTGACCTTGCGTGCAGATGGATGCAAAAATCAACAACCCCTCAAATTGGGAAGTCCAGTTAGTGAAGTGTTGAAAACGGTAGTGATGAACTGGTGGAACTCCCAGGCGGCAGAATGTTATTCAGCGGGCTTAAAAAAGCTGGTTCCACTGTACCAAAAGTGTTTGGAAAATTATGGTGACTATGTAGTAAAATGAAGTGGGGAAGTATATGTTTGACTCAACTCGGACATTTGTTTCCCTTAATTGGTTCTTGGTTTCTACTCAATCGGTCCTTATTTTTGAAATGAGCCTCGTACTATGCAGTTTTGATTGAGAGGAATATATTACTACAGAGTGTCCCCTTCCAATTTTCTCCAATTTCAATTAAATTGCCCGTACAAAGCAAACTATATTAAAAAATAATGAAGCACAATGTGCCATTTGAAAGGAAAACTAATCAAATTTTGTATTCTACATCAAATTCTGACTGGTCAATGTATGACAGTTTGTAAAAAGAGTGCTTTGTGGAAGGGCAGAGGATCGTAAATTTTGGAAATATGACTATGGCCACAACAATGTGGAATTTGGTGAATAGCCTATAATATGACGTCCCTTACATCTGCACACAGCGGGCAAATTTCAAAATCGTTTGCTTCCCATGATGATCGCACACCCATGAGATGAGTTCGCTGCGTTTGTATTTTCATGCAAGCCAAAATTATTTTTGCGTGCGACATATTGTAAGGTTACTCTCGGTTTTTACTGGAGGCTTACACTTCGAGCATCAAGTTTCCTCGAAGATCGAGGATAAGATCGAGGATGATTGAGACCCCTTAGTATGGGCGTGGGCAAGTTACCATGTGCACAACACACTTCTCCGTGGTGGTTTTTGAAGTGGTATTGATTGTATTACTTTCCTATTGGTTATGTCGTGAAGTGGGTGTGAAAAAGGAGGGTTTCTGTACGCATCTGTGCCATGCGGTCAAGGAATAAATGTTTTGCTGAAATCTTGGACTGGAATAGACTGTTTCCAATAGATTTTTCCTATATCTGTGTTGACTGAAAGCAAGGTAATTTGTATTGAAAATCGTATTGTGATGGTGGGACCTTGGAACTTGTTGACAATAGATGACGTGTGACAATATCAGAGGTGATTAAATTACATGTGATGTTCCAAAAGTGATGAGAATGATTCCTTTGCTGCGCAGAAGTACCATCTAGGAAGGGAAAGTCGAGGCATCATCCCCATAAGCTGCATGTCCGCAACAGCTGCAGCATTTCAGAACCAGATTTTCCAAGTTTCACACGAACTCCATTTCATTTCCGCCCATGACGCTACACAAAAACTACCATACACTTTGCTAACATACTGCATGACTGCTTTACTAAGATGCTCCCTAAGGAAGGTCAAACAGAACACATGGGTTCCCTATCTACCTGCCTCGACCCTTTGCTTTTTCCTGGTACTTTTGCGCAGCACAAGAAAATCATTCTTATTGTGTTTCAATTTTAAGGTTGCAGGACTATCTTTAAAATTGTGGGTAGCAACATTATGATAGTAGACACGGTCATAAAAGGTAACTTGAATTAATGGCATATATATATATATATATAAGGCCGGGCTACTTCATCATTACGCTGAAAGTTGCCTATAAATTATAGATGAGGAGATGACATAATTGCATCAAATCATTGTAAGAGTGGCGAAATGTGGACGAAATCCCTATAGCCGAACTGATTCTCTTAATTGACTATAATCATATAATTGAGTTACTTTATCGTATATATAGTTTCGTGCATATACCTATATATTGCATTATATTAATTGCTGTATGTGCAGCAATTTATCGATTGCATTGGACCAAATAAAAATTTACTTTACGCTTATTTTTCAACGTGAGCAGTTAGTGCGTTAAAAAACCTAAGCTAAACTAACTCAGTCCCGCACACAAGTAATAAAATTGCAGTATATAGTTAGGAGAAAAGCGGTATTTATGTAATTCAGTGTTTTAACATTGATTTCTCATAATTACTGGTTCATGGATTTTTATGATTATATCCAGATTTCAAATGGGGATAGGGTGCTAACTACAATGGCTTAAAAGATGGATTGTGTTATGATTTTGAAATAATCATTGAAATTTATGAAAAATGACCTGGAAATCAGGGAAAAATCAGGTAATTTGGTTTATAATTATGGCTGGATATCCTGATTGGTGCATATTTTGAAAGGAAGGTCCCTTGCTGTTAGATTCAGTGCATAACAAGTGGTAGACATGCATTATATAATATATTCTATATTTAAAATATTCATAAGTGAGATGAGGTGTTGATGTCCATTCGCCAGGACAACGTTTCAAGTTTTGCCTTGCACTCACTCGTTCAACATTTCATCATTTCATTACCACGTTGATCATGTATTGTGGGTAATTCTCTCTTCCAACCAGCCAACCAACCAACCAACTGTTGGTTGGTAGGCCTAACGATCACGTGATGTCAAATTCCCAGGCACCGGTTTGACGTCATTGGCTTCCATGACGACCGACCGGGATTTGCTTTTTCCATCCATTCTTCTCATCTCCATCCACTATACCTGCTCTTCTTCCTCTATTTTCCTCCACCATATTTCAAGTTACTCTGCATGGTTTCTTTGCATAGTCTGGAAGTGTTATATGTACGTACACATACATCCCTTCCATCTATTCTTTGTGCACCATTTGACCCGTAGCACCCCGTTAATGTTGCTCTTCAAAAGTGTCATAATGAAAACCCATCCCTTGAGATTCTCCAGTGATGACAGGTTTAATTTAATTTGAAAAGGAGAATGATGGCAATATATGTGTTTATATTGTACGTAGTGTAATTTGTGTATAGTGGCAAAAAATATGCTTTGTTTTTTGCATGTATAATGCAATGTATCGAGTGCAACAAGTAGGATTTGGGTCGATACGAGACTTATTCAATTTTATACCTTGCGTATTTCTATGGTATAGCATTTATTTCTGAATTATTTATAGCAGTGGTAATTGAAAATAGAGGTTGCTACAGTGGCAAAGATTGCTTTTTACCTGAGAGCTGTATGCCGTTACATAAATTCAGGGTGTGCACTGAACTGGAAAATCTGCAAATCCTGGTATTATACTGGATTTTTATTTTGCTTTTTAAATCCTGGAAAATTTGGCATTTTGCTACGCATTTTGTTGGATATTCTAAGTTTCAAAAAACGACTCAATCCACTTAAACATCTGTTACTTCGCATGCAGGATTAATTGTGTTTTGTTAAGTAACCATTAATTTGTCGATTTGTTTTGGAATATATTCATAACAAACAATATTAATAACTAACAACATCAGTCCAGTTATTTATTTTATGTTATATGGAAGAAATTAGTAAATATCCTTGATATTATAGGAAATATACTGGAATTTTGAAATTTAAAGTTCAATAGACACACTGAAATTTAATTCCAGTTTTACTAATCTGTTAACATTTAGGATATAAGATAAATTTCAGTATATAACACACTCATGGTCCCTATTGCATAAACTTTTTGCTGAACAAAGTAAGTATTGTTCACATGTATGTTTTGAAAAGACAAATTGCTTACCATGCGGGTAGTAGGTGGTTGCTGCTTTCAATGGTACCCTTAAGTTCCAGGTTGACAGACTTCCATCCGTATGACTGCACATGAATTGTTTACCTTCATGGTGCCAAGACACTGATCTTAATGCCTATCAACGAGAAACAAAACCAACAACTTCACATTCATTCAGTACAAATATTTACTTTACACTCACTATATACACATGCACCTGACCGTTAAATTAAACAAAACATGAAATAATATTGTTAATTAAGTGATATTTAAAAGTTAAAGAAAGAGGAAGCCTACTGTCCTTTCAAAGAAAGATTGAGCCAGAAGGGTGGAGTCATGCCTTCTACGTCATGGGCCGACCCATTTCAAATGGGTGTACAGCAAGAGGTGTACAGGGTATGACGCGCATCATCGCCTGCACACCTGTAACCACGCGCACCCCTTTGAAATGGGTCGGCCCATGACGTAGCAGGCATGCCGTCAATCTTTCTTTGAAAGGACAGTAAATCTTCATGCTTTTAAGATTTCACCAAGTTTTAAGTATTTGTGGAATTTTTGCAACATCTGCAATATTAAAGGCACACTTGCATTGGGATATTGCGCGAAAATTAGTTGCATGCAATACATTTAGATCATATTATTGAGACATTTCAATAATATGACATTTAGTCAATCATATTCCACCCTAAAACAAAATAGGAAATAATATCTTTAGAATCGTATTCCATGATAGCCGAAAACATTTGTCTGTATTGGGAAAATCATTATTTTTAATGGTATATTGTATATGTGTACTGTCAATTGTGCAGTTCACCTTCCTGTTCTCTGCAAGCGACCAATTATGTAACTGAATCCATCCACATCGGTTTCTAGGTCAAATGTCAAAACCTATACGGTGTGCAATCCTGTTTCTGACAGATAATTATTTTCAAAAGAAATGGATTCTCCAAAATTGGAATTGTATATAGTGCCATTCAGGAAAGAAAGTCTTTTAAAGGTTGCAATTATCTCCCTGGAGGTCATGCAAGTTACATGTTTCATTGTCAGTGTTCTGGTCCTATCAGTCAAAAATTGCCCTTATACTAAAACAGGGTGTCTACTGATACTGTGGAAATCCTGGAATTATACTGGAATTGTTTTCTAATCTTGGAAAATGTATAATTTTTGAGAGAAGATACTGTCCTTCCAAAGAAAGATTGAGCTAGGACGGTGCCTATTTTACGTTTTGAAGGGGTGCACGGCTGCAGGTGCGCAGGCTATCTTTCCATGAAAGGACAGTAGCACCCCTTCAAAACATCAAATAGTCACCGTCCTAGCTCAATCTTTCTTTGAAAGGACAGTAGCTACTGAGCACATAATGAGGAATAATCACTTCATGAAAAAATTGACGATTCCCAACTCATGTAAATAGTGATTTAATCAACTAGTTTTCGCCACTCATGTATCATCATTATTACATGAACATGACCCAGAAAAACTCATTTGTATGTTTTATCTGTTGATGATAAATATCACAGGTTTAATATTAAGGAATCCATTGAAATTAACAAGTTTATGAAACAGTTTCTGGGTTGCATAATTAATGAGCAACTTGGACCCTGCACTGGTTCTCTTATTAAGTGGTTGGACAAGTCTTGATTGGGTTTCTTTGTTGACTGTTCTCTGTCCATTCTTTGCCTACTCTTGTTGGCTACAACTACCTTGGTTTCTTGACTGAGCTCACCACTATTGTAAGTGGGCTTTATGTGGTTTTAAATTACGTAGGTTAGTTATATCGTAAGTTATGTCGTATTTATCTGTTAAAGTTTTGGGATTGGTAGATGGTTGACTGGTGTATTTTAAATTTGGCCATTGTTGTTTGGCTGAGTTGTTTTTGTCTGAATCTGTCGATAGACAGATAGGTTCTTTGTAGTTTGATCCTGATAATGACATGCGAGTGTCGAAACTAGTTGATTAAATCACTATTTATTCATGAAATTTAATTTTTACACTATTACATAAATTCGTTTATTGATTTATGTAATTTCTCTTTTAATTTGCTTAAAGCAAAATACCAAACACAAGTCTTTTGAAGTTCACTGGCTCATTCCACTTACAGTGTTCATCAGTTTGCATACGGGGATTAATGTGGTTTGTTATGCAACTATCTTTTCGTTTTATGTATATTTTCTGTCCTGGAAAAAAGTTATAAATATCCTTGAAAATCCTGGAAATATACTGGAATTTTGAAATGAAAGTTTATATAGTATAGGCACCCTGTATAAAAGCTACTGTCACCCTATTTAGAACTTAGGATTTCAATAGACTTACCACTCTTCAATCAATACCTATATTGATCATAGGTTTTTGTTTTCTACTATTTTTGTCGTACCTGATGCTTTTTGCAAGCAGTTTTCGGTCCAATGATTTTTAGTTGTTGCGAGGCTGCGTAACGGAAGCTCTTTTCTCATTAAAGGGCACCAAACCGAAGCCTGAAAATGTAGCCTGGTCCCGATTGGCAGTTTGGCTATATAACTCTGCTATACTGCTCTTTTTTACTATTTTAAGATCGAAAAGCCCTCCGTCTTTCATATTTTATATCACATTACTTTCACTTCATACCCACAACGGCTATATCGGTTTCTCTATGACCGTCTCTACAATATTTGAAGAGTGGCTTTTCATTTTTAAGATTTTTTTGTATGACAAATCACAAAAAAGTATTTCATGTCACTTCAATCTTATTATAAGGAACCTACACACACATTCTTGCATGAATATTTATACTGGGTCTTCCACTATCTCGTTTATATACTCCCATTTTCTATATCTTCATCGATTTATATGAAGTATTAATATAAGGTAACACAGTATAGGTATTTTGATCTCATTTTAATTTGATCTGTCTTAATATACTTCTAACAGTTCCCAAGAAAATGATAAAGTAAAAAATCAGGCTCACAAATTTGTGGCTATGACCCTGTAAATTCTGAAGTGGAGATCAAAATTTATAGCATCAATCTGTTGATATATAATACACTATTAATAAAATCTGACATGTTAATTGAGTTGTGTTGGGAGAACAAATTATGATTATACATTTTTAATGACCTGGAATTTGCACTCTTAATATCATGTCAATAATAATTTAACATCTCAACTGTAATATTGCACAGTACGAGTGTAAAATAACTTATATAATTAAATTTGTATGATATATAGCTATACATAATATAATATGAATACGAGAATTTAGAATAATTTATACTAACACAGAAACTATGGACATGGTATTAAAATTGTACTTAAAGGAGATATGACACGGTTTTGTAACACCCCATGATATTCGGACAGTAGAAATAATGAACACAATTAAAACTAT
>JAQFZQ010001414.1:0-19756 GCA_034696005.1 Glomeris marginata | reverse complement strand
TCGCATGGGATGGACCCGGTCGAGTTTAGCAGGAGGTGGGTGCATTTGATGGTCAACTCTAGTTGCGACCTCTGTAAGTTTATTTATAAATCGACATGAGCGTCAATTATGAATTGGGGTTTTGAAAGTCCGTTGCCAAAAGCGCCGTCACTGCCTCGACATCAATAGAATTTCGCATGGGCTGTGCAGTGAAAACAACCCATGAAGCTCCCCCGCTTCGGTTTTTGCAAATGAAATAATCGCGCATCTCGCCTTTAAAATGCGTAATCCGCATTGAATTGAGGTAATATACCACAAGACTGATTTGTATACCAAATTTCAGCTCTCTAGGATGTGTATAAGTTGGGTAAAAATGAGAAACTAATTGAAATAACATTTCCAACCCACGCTCTCAGCTCCTTTTATTCTCATGCCTAGTTCAACGAATTAAGGCCAAAGTTTTCCATTTAATTGAAGTCCATATGGCCCAATGTCGTTATACCATTAACAGATTGTTATGTGCACATTCTTGTAAATATTCCCCAGCATTTATTTCAATTTGTTACATGCCGTTTATATGCGTGCATTCAATTTATATTCAGTTGCTGTGCAGATATGGAGATACTGGCCGTGAGGCATTCATTTGCTTCTCCAGATTACATAAATATATATAGCTAGAGCTATACATGCATTGGGCACGCCCTGAATACAGGATTTGACCGCCATCCAGAAGCAATTTCAATCTCCAGTTGACATCACGCTGAGCTCCTAATTTTTATATTCGTCGTTCTCCACCTCTTCAAAACGGAAATTGACTTCTGCAAAAATCCATATAGCCATACACCATCTGCAGTCTAAATTCGGTAACCCTTTAGATATATATTGGAGCCACCGTACTTCCAATTAATGTAAATGTGGTGGCATTTTTCAACGCTGTAGTACCTTTGCGCAAGTGCCCCTAATGTTATGGCGCTTCATCACTCGAGATTTCCTCGTTATAACGAGACAATGAGCGCCCCCTAGATATGTGGGGGATCTCTACTCCTGAAGTCGCTTAATCCCGACCAGGATATTGCATTTCCGGGTCTCTCTATTGCTTTTCACATCCATCAATTTTCCCTCCCACTTTTTCCTTCTGTTTCTTTTATCTATCTAGCTCTGCTTCCGTTTCCTCTCTGAGGTATAAAGCGATAGGGTATGGCGAGGTGTGTCTGAAAAATAATGACACTCTAGTTTGTATCAAAAGATAAAATTAACAAATGTAGCGCACTTTGTGGCAGCCATTACGCCAGTCAGCTTGCAACGTATATATATTGATTATACAACACCATCAGTGGCTGACTGGTGTAATGGTGGAAGCTTCGAGAACACGTAAACATCAGAGGGTATATAAAAGGCAGTGTGTATATAACAATGCTCATTGCTTAGTATTGCTTAGGCTCCTCGAGACTAACACAGTACCAACACTCGTACGGTCCAAGCACTTGGAATGCGTGCTCCAGCATTAACCAGTTAACTTAGAGCCCAACGGGGTAGCGTGGGTGACGCGAGGGTCGAAGCCCAGTTAATAAAGATCATAGCACAACTTCAGTTCGCTCAGCATGTCAACTTCGAGGGAGACGAAGTGTAAGGTTCCACTTTCAAAAGTGAGAACTATAACCTTACAACTATTAGGCTAGGCTTTACTACTTTATTTTGGTTTAAATGTATAATAGTACTATATTAGCTCCAGCAAGGGCGCTAAGGTATAATAGTGTCCATGACTTAAAATTAACTCTACTCCTTGAATAGACCCAGTTGGTTGCAGCTGGTTTGCCAAAGCAGCAAAATTATTAAACGATTAGTGTATCATTTGTTATAAATTTAAGCCAACCCATAACCTTTAGGGTGATGACTGAGAAACCATTTTGCAAGCAGTTACAGTGCATATGTGCAACCCCATGATGCTCTTCGATCTCTTTGAACACATCTCTGTATGCATTTCTGAATTATGCAGTATAGGAATGACACATTTTGTATATGGCATACATAATGTAGGTATAAATACAAAGATGTATGTAGAGCCACAGGTGCCAGCCACAACCGCAACCATTGGGACCCTTATTATACTACACTGTATATATTGTATGTAGGGGTTCAGCTTATAATGCTTTTTGCGATTGGCTGGATATTTCGTTCAGTATCCTCCCTTTTTTATTTCATTCTTTATACCCTTCTGCTGGGGGTTCGTTACTGAGGTTTGCTAAGACTTCTCTCTCTTTCTGTGTGTGTGTGCTTTTTTTTTCGTTGGAAAAGAAGATGCTTCCAATCTCGGAAGCCGTTTATCATCGATCGATCGATCGCTGAAATACACGTACGAATATTGCTGGATTGCGTGTGGCTCGGAACTAAACTTTCACTTTCCATTATTATTTCTTCCGTCATTTGCCCAAATTGACGTTGGGAATGTATGCCTTGGTAATTACGAATATGCATGCTGGCTGCTGGCAGGTATACAGAGCCAAATAACATGTTCACAACTCGGAGGAAAAAATATAACAAACTTTTGCACATGGATCTTGAGAACAAAAAACTGCAATTAAAAGTATAGTTAAATATAAACTTTTTGAGAATCCTTATTCCATATATTGATTGAAATGTATGTTACATGATTTACATTGTTGACTGTTTAAAAAAATTATATTAAGATCCAGTTTATTTTAGAAACAATAATTATATGGTGCTGGGAAAGGAGTATCTTCAAATTGTTAACGGCTGGGGATATCCAAGGAAAATAAACAATTGAAATAATGTTTTTATTAAATTAATATGAGAGTTTAAGTAGGGCATTATAAGCATTATTTGATGTTGGAATTGTAACCATATACTTAAGCATAACTTTATTTTGCATGAATCACAGAGTTCTATAATATTCCAAGGGGTATTTCAGTGAATCGAATCGATTTTTGAGGATTAAATAAAAACCCAAGTTTGAGAGTGTATCTCCCTAAAACCTTATATTTGATCCCATCCCAGAGGGCCAAATAAAATCAGTCTCCTATAAAATAAGATTTGCAACAAAGAAGTCATTATATGCCTTTTCGAATGGATGTCTTCAAATGTCTACGTTTTATTGAATTTATCACTTGTGCATGTTTGTTCCCCCTCTCCCATATTTTTATAATTTGGTGTAATGCTGTCTAAATTTTAATATTTAATGTCAAATTCCATGAAATAAACATCATTCTTCTCTCGATCACCATCACTCTACATTTTGTTTTGACAACTGTATCATATCCAGCCTAATACCTGTTAACTGAAATGACAATTTATGGATTGCCCCCTTTAATAACAATATCGATACTAAGAGTGTATTGATTGCATGAAAGAATGTCGTATAGTGAACTGAAGATGCTTATGAAAATAATGAAGTATATAGTCTGTTTAAAAAAAGACAATATCTTGTTCAACATGCCTTGGAGCAAATTTGGAATTTAATAAGTGGTTCCACTTGACGAAAAATTGGTTTCAAGATCCATAAAATGTATCAATTTCACGGAAATGAGCTCTAAATGCTCTTCTGGTATTTTAAACCAAAAAGTTAATGCCCTAAGGTATTGTCGCATCCCCAGAAGCTGCAATATGCATGCATATGTATTCATGCTATAGTAATATCCCACATAGCATTAAATTACTAGCATGAACTATGCATTAAATCGTTACTTTCGCAATGTTTTAATGAAAATACATATTATGTTAACATTATATTACAAGACCTGTACTTTTTAATGACAAGTGTTAACCGAAAAGTTGCTGAGCCACCACACACCGAAGTTGCATTATAGTTAATGTCGTGTGAAAACATTAATGGGGAAAAATTGGTAACATTAAACTGCTAGGTATAGGTAATGTAATGAGGAAAGCAAGGCATATATACCTTATATAATGTTCAGTCCATATCGATCCTCTTATAATGAGATGTATATAGTGAGTCATATATAAATTAATTTGTGAAGTTAAGGGAGTGAAGGGCTTTGCCAAAAAACTGTATATAGTGAAAGTGGAAATATATTGGGAAGGTATCTTAGATGCAGTTAAATGAACAGTCAGAATTGCTTTATTTTTTCGTATACTATTACAAAAACATTAAATTGTTTGAGAAATTGAATTTCTTCGAAATAATCACCATCCAGTTTGATTAAGGTTTAAGGAATATTAAAAACCGAAAATATTAAATCAAAATGAAGCAAAAGGCTGGAAATAACAGGATCACAGTTAAATCCTCTTCAGCTCATCCAAAAACCCAGTTTTCACAAACAAACAAAAAACACTCAACAATTGTATACATGATTCAGCAACTCTGCACTTGACAGCTCATTACATTCACCCACCACTCTGAGAATTGCTGTTGAATCATGTTTCAGGGTCTCTGTTACTGCAATTTAAACCATTGTATGTATCAACTATACAGCCAGTTTGTCCTTTTTTTGCAAATGCAGTTGTCATGCATAAAGTTAATCGAAACAATCCAAATTTCAGATTTCAGTATTTTTCAATATGAACACGGAGTGTAACTGACACAAACGTTAATAAAGTTATTTGATCAAAATTCTGTATGTTGATAAGGAACTGCATGCATGCTGAATGAAATCTAAAAAGAAATGTTTACTGAAATTTAAAAGTGCATGTATACTGAAAGGTTAAAGTTGATAGTGTGTATAGCAAGCACTTGTATCAAAATATCGGATCTTCGATATGATGTTAGGCAGTACACAACTGTATAGTAGATAAGGGGCTAAAAGAGATAGGCTGATAGATATTGAGCGGAAGAAGTTTAGATGCTGCTTTCTGTGTAGAGAAACCCATAGCCCTACTAGCTATATGTATACACACGATTTATCCACTGCGATCACACTGAAGTTGGCACTTTTGCTGCGATTTATATGGCGCGTGTAGAAAAGTTGTATATAGCGTGAATTATGGGAGTCTATTAAGTGGGGCGCCTCCGTTGAAAGGTACGTTGCAATTGATGGACTCAACTGCATGGCAATGGTGGTGCCTTGCAATGCTGGCTGCTTTGCAGAGCACTGCGCTTGCGCACGCGATTGTTTATTATTATACGAGCTGGGATGTCGATTGATGCTAACAAGAGCACTGGGTGCTGGGGGAGGAGGTTTAGCTGCAAGTGGGGGGTCCAATCACAGCAACTATATACACAATATAAGCGTGGTCTTGAAAGGCGGTACCTTTTGACCCACTCCTTCCCATCTCGATACTTGAAGCTCTAAGGAACCCGCTGTTTGCCCAAAGGACCTTTTTTCACTCTCTATTCATTCTGACAACATTGTTAGTGACCGTGTATAACCTTATATCCTCTATATCTAAAGACATCTCAACTGATCTGGTATATACTCAGTTCCTCCGCCCAATTCAGCATTCTACCTTCTTAACCCGTTATGCCCAAAATATTTTTGCTCTAAATTTATTATTTCGACCCTTTGGATTTTTGCCGATTACAGTGTTGGAAGTTTGTTATCCCATGAAGTGTATAACACAGTATAGGGATCAGTGTGATCCATTACAATTTGTATATTAATAAGAATTACTGTTTGGTATGTGCAGTTTATAAGCTGGTTTTTGTTCATTTTTGAGGCCTAAATTAATGAATTAATTAGATAGATTAACTGAAAGATGAACTGAATTTGGAGGTAAACTGAACACTTGTTTGACTGGTATACTATATAGTTTATTGACACCCAGTATATGAAATCTAACAAGGGTGATATACTTTATACCATGAGATTTTGTAAGTTCAACAACTAAATTTACTATTGTATATAAGTTATAGTATATAAATGAGGGATTTTATTATCAAGAACTTAAGTATTTTCTTCTTTCTTTTTCTTTTGTCTTGTAAAATTCATAAGTTATCCGACTTTTCAAATGAAGTTTATTTATTGATATACAAGCAATGGTAGATATTATTGTGGAAATTTCCCCCTTGAAAATCCATTTGGTTCTGCATGAAATATTGACTCCATATATCAATCTTACGTTGACTATAGTATAGTATACGTTTCACAGCAGTGAATGACAAATTGCATTATTTAAAACGCGACCTGCGCAGTGCCTTCTAGTGGCACAAATTGGCAGCTAGGTCACCGTGCACTTAATCCTCGGATTTTCCATTGAGCATGTGCGACATTCATTAAATAAATTCAGTGTTTTTAAGCTTGGTATCGGAAAAAGGACACGTGTACTACGCATAAAACAGCAATAATGGAGTCTGTTCAGGCTAGATGAAACGAGATCAAAGCATTACATTATTTCGCATATTAAAAGCATGTGCACTCTCTGTGTATTCCATGTGTCGATAAATCAATTGTTGGTCGTGTTTCAAACACTGCATTGCATGCACAATATACATTAGTTAATGTATTTGTTTAAAGCAAGTTGGTTTGAACAGAAACCAATGCAACTGTGCGTGCCATGCCTCGAGCAAATCATGCATGAAAAATAAATTTGCATATTTTTGAGTAGTAGTACTACATTTGAAATCTCCTGGGAGTTCAATGAAGTGTTTACACATGCAGTAAGTAGTAAACGTATATTTTTATAGGCACTTGAGTGTTTTTGATATAGCTTGTATATGTCATGTTCCAAATTTTACTTAATCAGAGATCTACAGAGTGAAGCTTTAAAGTTTGCATAAGTTGACTGTAATCATAAAGTTAACTTTAAAATTCTTAAACATTTCATTTCAGTTTTGCAAATTGCATGTGTGTGCATGGATTCTAAGTAAAAGAAATTGAAGTTGACACTGTTTATTGTGTATGAACTTCAAACCACTAACACGTTATTGTTAACCAACAATGCTAAATTTGTAATTGTTTTTCATGACTTAAGTTACATGTCATGCCTTGTCATTTATGGACAGTGTAATAGTTTACAGCGTAGTAGTTTTACATTTGCATTGTCATGGGAAGTTAAGTGTTATTATAAGCTTGGAAATAGTTTTTTATTTAATTGCTCCCAGGAATTATATCATAAATTCAAATAAATGTTGTAAAGCTTAAAAGGTGACTGTTTTCAATCCGAGGAACAGGAAAATTTGGAGGATGCAGCACCATTGAAGTATACATGTGTCTAAGCCAAGAACTCGAATTGATTGACCGTCTGACCATGTGGAACTAAGTCTAATTTATGTTGCACCAAGCATTTCTTGATCAAAAAGCACAATCAATATTGTCTTCACATGAGAGTGCACATGCCTGAGCACACTTCTCAAATGCAGCCCATTGAAATTGCTTAGAACCTCATTTCCAAGGGCCTTTTGTCAATCTTTTTTAGGATTTTGGTGTGATCTTTTAGAACTGACTGACTGATTCTAAGAACATGAAAAGTCCAGCCAATCCGACAATGAGCCAAAAATCGCAAGCCCAAGCATTAATGTCGTTTTCATATAAATTACAATAATTTTTTATACTTATACTAACTTTCAAAAATTGCATAATGGAAGTTATGTTAAACTTGGAATAAATCAAATATGTAGTGGTATGCACATTTATGTGAGCACTATACTAACATTCCAATCTTAAATTGTTTTTATAACTTCAAATCCTATTCTTTCACAATGTTATTAAACAAAAAGATTAAACCAAATGCAATGCAAAAGTTTCCGTTTCCTCAAATTAAATTCCTTTACCACATTGTAAATTTGTTTCTATAATATTTGAATCATGTTAAAATAAAAAATGTTCCACCCAGTATATACTTACGTATGTACATATTCTATTATAGTTAAATAATATTTTGTGATATGCTTGCTTTTTTTTTAATCTTCCTTTTTTATTGCTTTTTGAAGCAAATTCTTTTATTTATGTAATACATGTGACCATTTCGTTTGCCGTTTTACTTTGATACGGCTGATGCATATGGTAAATAACTTTGAGCGTTTTAAATTTTCAGACGAATCTATCTATTTACCCAGCAACTGGGTCACGTGGTAAATACCTACATGTAGTATGTAGTATATGGTTGTCGAAAACGTCAAATATACTTCGATTTCCAATAACCTGACTGTTGCGTGAGCTGCCTTATCTCTATGCATATATTTGGAGCCAAATTTAGCCTCACACTCACCCCATATACACGTGCCATATTTAGGACCTGCAGTGTGTTACATAAGTTCGTTACCATTAACTGTTATCTTCTACGAGGTGAAAGATGGGGGGAAAAAAGCACTGCAATTGCATGCTCTCAATTTGCAGAAACCCAGCATGACGTTTATTTTTATTGCAGTGATAAAATGCGGGAACATTGCACAAAAAAGTCTGACATTATGCCCCAATTAATTCCGTTAATAACTCCGAATTTCATTTAAGTAGTGCTTATTAACCAAATGACGTTTTGAAATTATGGTTTTAATTATAGTTCTAGCAGTTAATAAAATTCACTCATAGTCAGTCACGCAGACGTAATTCTGATAAAAATAACTTTTGCATTTATTTTGACTACATTATATAGATTATTTCCTTAATTATAGGGATATTTTTAACAAGGGCCTTGACATTGATTGCATTGACTCACTAATTCTGATTCAATCAGACGTTTTTGTACAGAATTTCTACAGTGAATTTGTGACTAGATTGTAATCCTGATTTTTGCATATTATTATCAAGTGATCAATTCTTTAAATTTGTAAAGTAATAACATGTTTGAAAAATGTAAAAATAAATGAAGCAAATGCAAAACAGTTTGAAGTAAGTTATAGGTAGGCTAGTTGCATATCGTAGTCGTAACCAGGTAGTTCAAAAGCCGGTTTTATTTTGGAGAAAAGGGTCCTTTGTCGTAAAGGTTTTTACACACCAGCGAAATTTTCATGAAAAATGTATTTACGTTTTAGTACCAACTGCAAGCAAGAACACTTGAAAAGAAACCATTTCCAGCAGAGAGCTGAACATAACACTTCAACATTTTTATTTCATTCAAAATTGTGGCATTTTTCATTTGCGGTGGCATGGTTGTTTTCAGCCATTTATATCCACACACATATCTCCATATGTTTAATAACATAACATGGGACCTTAGGAAAAAATAACCTCATGAGAAAATTAAATTTTGGGCCCTTTCTTAATACTATACATAGCTCATGTGCGGTTAATTCATGTGTATATAATTTAAATGTGAACTCATAATGTAAATTGCATCTGTTCAATTTGAATGCAATCTTGTAAGAATCATTGGCACTTAGTTTCGAAATTTTAAAGCCGCTGAGTGTTTGTGATGTCGTCTTAAGACATCACCAAGAACTTAGAAAAGATCCGTTGAGTGGTAATAACTTTTTTACAACTTGCTTTCTTCACAGTTTTAATGCATATGCTAAGTTTCAGTGTAAATTAATTAATTACAGAACCGTGCCATTTCACCATTTAATTTATGATAAACTTTGTTGAAATTTGAGCTATAATCTATAATTGCTTAAGAGCCTTCAACTTTTACTGTCCAATAAAGTTTGCCAATAATTAATGCTTTAAATTATTCTGTATATATGTAGGAGGAAATGGAAAAATGTTAACACTTGACTTTAGGGGTGTGTGTTATGTGTGCAGTCTGTGCAGTGTGTTTGTGGTATATAAAGTTATTTATTGAGGAAGCCTCATAAATTACGTCGTCTGCACTTAAATTAAGAACATATTGACGCGTTAAATGTCCCTTGGGTTCGTAATAACGTGAAATCTTGGCTGAGGTCCATGAGGAATAGTGTTTAGAAAAAAAAAATGTAAATTACCACAACATGTGACGACACGCGAAAAGTTTATCTCCAGATGCAGATGTTGGACGAGATTAGGCATGGAAATGATGCTTGTTTTTGACGCATGCATGCAGTAACAAAAGTGTGCATATAATGACGGGTTGGGCCATTTATACATGTTGCATTGATCCGAGAAGACATTTTCTCCTCTTCTTTTTCACTCCCTAGCTGTATTTGCTCGTGTAACGAATGTGTGACTTTAGTGCGCATGTGCAGCTGGCACAAGGTTCCTTCTGTATATCCCAGGCCGTAAAGTGTGCAAGGAGAATATATACTTATAGTTTTAGATATAGTAGGGTGGGGGGAGGAGGGGGTACCCGTGGGAAAGGCCCCATCGGACGTCGGATTTGGGGCACCTTCGAGACGAGTAAAACGCGACAAACCTGCATCTGTAAGTTTGCCACGACAAACGACTTGCATGTCGATCGATGCCAACTGCACACAATACGAATTTGCCATCACTTTATCCTTCTTCTTCATTTACCAGCATTTTTCATTGCTTATGTACCGTATATTTCATGAATACATGCCAGGTTTTTACAATGAACCATGTATTGTCTGACATCCGTGGTGTATCTGACAAGTCTGTATACAAACTTTTACTGGATACAGTTAGGTCAAAAATCCCTGAAAGTAGGCAGCCACACAGACACACAGAACCTGCAGGGAAGCGCGATTTCGGGCGACATGTAGCAGCACCTTGCATCTACCTAGCAGTCACCTGTAATCGCGCTTATTACTAATAACAGCGTGTCGATCAGATTTTTAACTACCTTCATTTTTTTACAAAAAAAGAAATCATGTTATGTGGAACGCCCTGTATGCATGAACAAAATACAACTTGCATCATGTTGCATATTGTAGATTGATGTGTCTGTTATGGTCATGCATGTAAGATACAGAGTCATTTGCACAGCATCTTGTTGTCATACCTTGTATTTGTTGCTGTGATCTACTCAAATAGGATATGGGCAATAACTGCCTGACTTCCATGCACGTGACTTTTACCAAACTACATAGGGTCACCCACCATCTTTTATTCAGTAGCAGGGGAAAGCTTACTATAGCCGAGTCAGAAAAAGTATGGCATACATTGTGAACCGCAGTGGAGGTCCACCCCTTCACCCAGATATTAAAAATTCAATTTGCAATTCAAATGCAGCCAACTTTTATGCCATTCAGTCCATTCACAAAATTAATTCATGCACCAAAGTTTTTCTATCATTTTTTGCACGTGATATCAAATTCTACATGAAAGGATATATGTTTGGGGATGCATGGGAGGAATTGGGAAATCCATATATAACATTTGACTGAGTGAAAAAGTGGCTTCTTATCTCAAGCTTTACTTTGACAATCTCCTGTTACATTAATATATTGAATAACAGGGATGGGTTATCGTGCACTGGATGTAATAGTGCGACAAATGAACAGAGGGTGTATATCGTGTACTTAGAGAAGAATTTAGTATCTAGAGGTTTTAAGGGTCAAACTGGTGTTAGACCACAATACCAAGCAGGTTATCGAAACATCGCAGAGCATCCCTTATCTTTATGTTTCTCTTTAATCGGTTCTGCTCAGTGCAGTTGAATTTGCCCATTACTATTTTAAAATCCTTGTAGTCTTGCATCAACAAGAAACGAGTCCATTTCTTAAATAATTCATTGTATAGAATTAATATACGTACCTCCAGCATTATACTTGAATGTTTTAACTTTCAAAAGATCATTGTATGCATTTAGGTTGCATAGCAAACTGAGAACTAGGCTCGCATTCTATGCACTTCAGTGTACTTGAAAATCCCAATGCGCCCTCATTAATTACATTAAATCATTAATGATTTTGATTATTAAAACGCTTATTGAATTTGTCCCCGTTTCAGATTAGACGAGACCACTTAGTTCAACAAAGGATGCACAAATCCCTTAGGCTAATTGGATCGCAGACCCTATATAACATCGAGCGGAAAACAAACTCAAAGAATCTCTATATACAATTTTACTTTCAATCAGCACGCAATTAACTTTCAATCACATTAAATAACCCATTATTTTCCGAATTGTATAGACAACCACTAAGGCCAGAGTTCAGATCATCCAACCAACCAACCAACGTCGCAATATGCAAAATGAATGTTTCTAAGTGCTAGCAAGATATTATACTTTTGAGTGTAATGAAATATTCGCAGCTTCAGTAGTGCCACATTTTTGAAGTCTTCAGAAGGCTGAGAGATACATATACATGTATAGAGAGCGAGAGAGATGACCGTGTTGCCAAGCAATGTGCAGGGGCCATGAATGAATAATTGCTAAGATGGTGGGCAGCACATTATATGTGCATACTTAACAGCAAATTTTAATTGCAGAATACTGCATGGTCGCACAAATTATTAACAGGTCGTTTTTCTTCCAGCTGCTTCAAAAAGTTCTGCAAGATTGCACCTCTGTTTTCTATGCACATGCGCAGCTAAGATACAGTTCAGTTTTATTAGATCTAGAATTGCACCTCTAACTGAATACTGCATGATGCAGATGATTTGCTCTACTCCGACATACTTGAAATTACCATGTGACATCAACAGTTAACTTATAATAGTTGGGGATATTTAATCAAAATTTACTGCAATACGCTTACTATAAATGACTCGTTTGGATCAATGAAGATTATTATATAAATTGAGGAAAGGAAAACTGGCTTTTGAAGAACGCAGTGCATGAAATGTTAGATTGGTGCTGCAAAGAAATGGTTATATATACGAGATTCAGGAATTGCAGTTGTGGGATGGTTGCCCAACCCCAAATTTCAATCTTATTGAAAGCTTGTGGACGATTTTCAAATATAGTTTTTGGATGACTTCCAAAGTGTATCATCTGGCATCTTTGAACTTTGGGAACGAATTGAAAAAGTATGCAATTGGATTTATCTGAACACCTGTCTGCTAGCTTACAGGCAGTGTCACGTGACAAGGGACCCTACAAATGTTTTCACAATGCTATATTTGGCTATATCCTTGGATAAAAATAATACAATATTCAAGTATATGTTGTCTAGATGTGATTTCCATCTTTCCAGTTTTCTGATATACGTGACACCGTAGTAGAAAATGCTGTTCATAACATGGAACCAAACATGTGATATAGTTAATGAGACCAAAACATGTCAACATAGATGCATGTTACAATTAACAAGTCCAAAGCATTTGCTACAAGAACTTGGTATCTTGATGTTAATATATTTTGTAGATGCATGTCATCTTGCAGCCATGGTTACTTAAGAGTGTTGTCTGAAGTTATATATAAAATGCAATTTCAAACCGGAATTTAATATGAAGGTACAGATTAAACATTAGATAATGAGAGTGGAAGGTTGACAGGCTTAATATTCGCAGACTCCTTCGCAGAGTTTACAAAATTACCTTTATGCAGAAGCGCGCAAGATGGTGAAAAGTTAGTCTAGCTCCATTAATAAAAGTTATCGTTCATCCATGAAATCATTTTGGCCAGGGCTTTCCAATTTTATATGCTGGCTTCCACACTGAATGATGCACCTTTTAGCCAGATTGGAGCATGCGCAGATGGGAGGATGCAGTTGGGTCAATCCGTGCGCAAAGTAAGATCTGAAGACCTGAGAGTTCCTGCGCAAAGTTTGTCGTTGCTTAGGTCAACTGTTGTGGAAAAAGGCATGTTTCGACCATAAAGATGGTTGTGGTAGTGTTCTCCTAGAGTGTTTAATGGCGCAGAAAACGTGTTGGCGCAGATGGCACCGGCGCAGTACCACTTCATAACGGTACATTTTTGCGCATGTCGCTTCATCAAATTGAAAGCACTCCTTCACCCTTCTTTCCGTTTGTCCAGACACGACCTAAACACCGAGGTCCACATATTGCAACCAAAACCCCAAATTCTACTTCTCTGCTTCCTCCTCCTTCTCCTCATCCTCATCCAACTCCTACTCCACCAATCCCGAGCATCAGTCAGACTCTTGTTTTTCCTTCCGCCCTTCAAATCCAATCGGATAAACAAACCTCTTCAATTCCTCAGCTTCTTGCCACGCCATCTACTCGGCAAAGATATAGAGGGGAAAAAAGGGTCACACAGTCGGCAAGATAGCGACGAGAGAAAAGGACCAAAGTGACTTTTTAAACTTTCCTCCTCGTCAGCTCCAAAAGGGGTTCTGGGGTCGCAGGTTGTTCGATTGAAGCACGTATATACAGATAGATTCCTTTTCGGAGCGAGTACAGATCGATAAAATTCCTCAAGAAGAAGACGAAGAAATGGAGGAGAAGGAATGATTTCATATCGGCAAACAAAGAGACAGACAATGAAAAGAGGGAAGAAAGAGGTGAAGCATGCACATTTTTCACGCATGAGCAAACCGGATGAAATTCCAGATTTTAATTCCATCTTCTCGAAAAGTCGATTCAACCAGAAGGAAACTGGTGGGTACACACTCGTGTATATGACAGGAAGAACTTAAGAAACCATCTAGGCACGGATCATGTGCTAAGACAACCTGAGGCATCCCCCAGATTAGTGTCTAATCCGCGAAACGAGTCCTAAAGATGATGGCCAAGCACGCCATCTGGTGGTGGTGTACAGTCGCAGTATAGCAATAGATGTATTGGGCCAAAAGGGAGGTTGGGGGAAAACTGCGGAGCCGACGATTTGCGACGTACTGTATACGGCGAGGTAATCCGCTTAACGTCAAGTGCGGTCGTCTCGTAGTACGCCATCGACTCGTCGTAATAATTCAAATGCAACCATCGTTCACTGCGCATGCGCCGTCCAGTCATGCGCCCTCTCATCTCTCTCAACATTTCTATCAATTCGTATATATAGACCAAGATGACGAGTGGAGAAAAGATGTATTAATAAAATGGTGTACGTCAGCATCGTACACAGGAGGACTGTTCGCATGTCGGTTCACATGGCTTCCGAGCATTCAAACTTTCTGATACACAAAGGGTAAAAAGTTTGTTGTCGAGAAATACAGATACAGAAAAGACAAACAATTCCAGAACCAATAGATCTGAGGTCTTATTAATGGACCAACATGTTTTGGGTCAAGATTGGACCAAGGATTCAATATACTGTTACCAGGAATCATGGGTATTTGCCACCACACCGAATCCACACACTCCGTTGCCAATACAACCTCGATACCAGCGATACATTGTCGATACACGCTGTATGTAGCCTGGTAACAGTATATTGAACCCTTGATTTGGACTACCTAGGATAATATTGCGCTTCACTGCAACGCATCCCTGTTTGTGTAAAGTCTGATCAAGCACAAGAATCGACTAAAAGGGGTGGTTTGGATGAGGTAGTAAACCAGTTTTTGTGGGTGCGCTAATCTGATAATTACCCTTCTGCTATAGAAGAAGGGCACTTTCACCACCCCAATAACCCACCCCAACCACCCGTTTTAGTCGATTCTTGTGCTTGATCATAGTATAGCGATGTCGTTATGCCGGTGCACTAAAATTGAGATTACTCCTTCATTTTACCACACATTTTTAATCTGTTTTCAGCAAAGTGTTCACGATAACGTTGCCTTCGTTTTTGTAATTTAAACTACCCACCTATCACAACAGCTAACAAAGTTAGAATCTGTTTGACCTTGAAGCTTGGGTCCAATGCCATATGCGATATTTTTGAAATCCTCACCAGCCGCTTCTTATTCACTTGTTCAACTTTAACAAAGCTATCTCTAACCATTCCACCGTTAAATCAACATGATAGACTTTTGTATCACCCTGTATTAAAGGAGAAAATCTAGTTTCTTTGTACTGATGAATAAAATAGATGCTTGGATGGAACAAGAGGAAGAAAATATAATACAATAAGTTTGTTGTAAAAAGAGAGAAGAAAGGCAACGTGAGCACGCATTCATTTTGCGCCTGCGTGGAAAACAGACGGTCTCGGTCATAAAAATGTATCAGTAAATATAGGCCTACTACATATTCGAGTGCAGTTGCAGGAAGTATATAGGGATACCTGCATCTACACTGTGAAACTTGTCTTAAAACAACTTCTGTTACTATTAGATCAGTGTCGAGAAAATGCATGTCTGTTTCTGTTGCCCAGTCAGCCGAATACATGCAATCACATCATGTCACATTTTGCCCCGAGTTTACAATCAACACTGTGTGTACTGCGCATGCGCCAATCTTTTGTTTCAAAATTAGATTCACGGACCATGCAACCATGCAGTGAAGATAAAAAGAATCAAATGCTTCCTATCGTAAAGCATATAATACGAGCACCCTGGTATTTGCTAAAATCCTAGCGCTAAATTCACAAATATAACATTTGTTTTCCAAACCTTTGTAAGTTGGCCGCATTCAGTTTTTTACTTGGTTCTTTAAAGAACAACTAAACCAACTCTTTGACTACACCATGCAATAAAAATGATAAATATTTTCATTAAATATTAAACTTTAATTTTGGGAAATCATAAAAAAATAAAACAATGCTGATGTTTCATCTATGGTGCAATATTTCATGGAAGCTGAAGTGGTTAATTTTTTCGGCATAAAAACATAATAAAGTCGGAAAAGCGGAAAACGGAAATAACGATCGAAGGCAGGCATAATAGTTGAAGGCCTATATTGCTGAAATGATGCATAATTTCTGGGCAATTAAATTGCATTTTGGACTAGTACTGACTGAGTCATCATGCTCAAAGGGAGGAGTAAAAAGGAGGCCCGACGGCGTGCCATACTTTAATTGCAAAGCCCCGTTTGCATACTAATGAACCTTCACTTCCATTATGACTCGGTAATTGTTTATTAATAAGCGAAGCGTGGAGAAAAATTGCAGAAATTACTTGGCTTTCATCGAAAAATACATGACCACCAACTATCATATATTATGCGCTGCACAGACACGCCATACACCACCGCAAACTTCATACATTTCGTAGTCCTTGCTCGTCCACTGCACAACTCTTATCATTTTTTGTACAGAGAAAAATAATTTATAAAGTTAATGCACTTTGTATAAGGACAAGCGTGTTCTGCGGTTACTAATATTTCAGAAGATCTATGCTATATAATTTAATAACGTTTCCAATATTCACCGAATTTGTTCAAAATACCATAAGTTATTTACAAATTGAGTTATATTTGCAAACAACATTGCTGATGCAGGGCTGGTGTCTACTGATACTGGAGATTCTTGAAATCCTGGAATCATACTCAGGGTACCCACCGATCAGGGAAAACGCAGGGAATTTCATGTAAGCGATTTACACAGGGAAAACGCGTAATTTTTAGAAAAATGTTCAAAAGATATGAAGATTTGTGTTCAAATTTTGGTAACTGCGAGGCATTTGAAGCCCCTCTCTGCAGAAAGAGCAACAATTCAATTTTCCAAATTCTTGGACAAATTTGACAATGCAAGTATGAATAGATTTTCTATTTTCAAAGATCGACTTGATCATCATTTAGGAACATTCTTTGGTAGAATGTGGGTTTTCTATTAACAAAAGTGTGCTTGTAAAGAATCTTCATGAAAAGTCGTTAATTGCAATCCGTGTTGTGCGTGATGCAATTCAACACTTTGGGGGTGTCAAAGAAATTGATGTCGGTAAATGTATGATGCAATATGTGCGAGTTTCTTCGCATAAATATAAACATTCATAATGTACACAGCGACTTTTGCCATTTTAATCTCACAATATGTTTAAAACATGATGTTCCAATGTCCGTAGAGTTAAAATAAGCACAGGGAATTTTGTTAAAAATGATCTGGAAAACACAGGGAATTTTGATTTGGAAATTAGGTGGGTACCCTGATACTGGAATTTTTTCTTAATCCTAGAAAATGTATCATTTGTGACACTTGACATATTATTTCATTTATTGATTTCTGTGTTCCTCTTCTAATTTGCTTGGAACAAAATAACAGTTAACCACGAGACTTGAAATTCTATGGTTCATTCCACTTATTCTTCAGTTTTTAAGGGATTACTGTGGTTTGTTATGCAACTGTCTTTTACTTTATTTTGTGCCCTGGTAAAAGTTATAAATATCCTTGAAAATATTTGAAATATACAGGAATTTTGAAATGAAAGTTTAGTAGACACCCTGTGATGCAGCCCTGCATCTATTTGAAAAGTTTTTATTATTTACATAGAGTGTTAATTTGAAAGTAATAACGAAAAAATTGCGTTTCATTTTATATTATTGTGTTCAGAGTTTCAGTTTTTCTTACAGTATGTAACATCCAAAACGCAGTTGAAACATTTTTCGAGGCTTCTCTTCAATTTATTATCGATTGCCGGAGTGGTTTGTACATGCAATCGTACGCAAAACCAATAAAATTTATGAAATCCCGGCGCACCATAATTTTGTGCAGTCGATTATGGAAATTCTTCTATTGGGATTTTTCGAAATGTAAAGTGTGCTATGTTTTTGTAAGTAAAAATCGTATATACTGTGTGCCAATCCGCGATTTAAGACCCCGTTTTCATATAAATGTCAGCAAAGTATCTAACGTACGTCTTTCTACATATATTGTAATAAATATAGAAAGTGCAAGTGAAACTTAATGCATAATATAGGAAATAGGGTTTTAGATTGGGCCATGTTATTAGTTTTTATGTTGAAATTGGAATAAGTGGATGCACACGATGGCGGTGGTGTGCAGTTTTGCATTTTTTGCTGTCGATTCGCATGACCCTCTTATCATTCACCACCCCCCTGCACTGATCCCATGCACAGTATACTGCGCATATATACATATATATTAGCATATATCTGGTATAAACCCCACGTGCAAACTGCATTTCTTTTCCTTGGGGAGTGTTGTTAACGGCAGCCAAACTCCAAGGCAACATTAAAATTCACTTAAGCCCGATGCAACTTCCACTATACTCTCTGTATATCTATGTATCAAAATGTATAAAAATGTACGATTCCTCATTTCTTTTTTCCCCCTCATCGTTTTACTCCCCAGTATATATAAACATTTTTCCGAGAATTTACCACAACGGGGTTCCTCGAATATTACACACATAAACTGACAAGTTCCAGTCAAATTCAAGCAACAACCAGCTTGACTCGATAATACATTAACCTCAAGATCACACTTTATGTAAGTATTAAAAACGAAATGAGAAGATATTGAATTAGGACTGTGCAACGAAACCAGTGAAAAAGCTGCAAACAAAATCTTGCACTGCACTTGTGCCCACCTTTGAAATACATATCCCATTAGAAAAACCCCTTTGTTATATCAACAAATGTATTATAATGTAAAAACAGAATTTGTTCCTTTGAAGTATATGGTATGCGAATGGAAAATATTTTCTGGGCATTATTTATTCATAACGTTTCCTCTTTTTGAAGAAAATACTCTTAAAATCCACTTCTATATAAACACTGAACTTGTTTTTATATTGAAATTCATATAAAATAACAACAAGTAAATAAAAATTGCATCGGTATACGGTTGAATTTTTTCTCCCTCAAAATAACATCCCACGGGAAATACGTGGAAAACATATTCGATACCTATATCCTTTGTAATATTTGTAATATAGCACAGGGTGGCTAAAGCCTGGGTCCATGAAAAAAAGCGAAATGGTGAGCCTGACAATTGTGACTCACATGCATAATAGTATATAATGTGATTTATTAGAATGATTTTATGCTGCTGTGCAACTTTCAAATTAGAACTGGGATGCTTCCTATTCACTTGTGACCTTTTCACAATTGTCACACCGTTTCGAATACATTTCAGGGGCTCACCCTGTAGTATTATAGGCAAATATTATAAGTTTTATGATTGCAAAATTCTGATCAGCCACATTGCACCTTATGTACAGTAGTGGGCACTAGAGTTGAGGGTCGATGAGTCACGGTTAGATGCAGATGTACTCTCTAAACAGGGTACCACCCTCCAGCCATTCTATATTCACATAATTGCTGCAGCGAGGTGGTATACCCTGTTTAGAGAGTACATCTGCATCTAACTG
>JAQFZQ010001413.1:0-19758 GCA_034696005.1 Glomeris marginata | reverse complement strand
ACGAATCCTTTTGCATGCAACTTCCTAACATATTGCTTTAATTTACTGACCCAAACATACTCATGTATCTTTTAAATTGTCCAAGTAAAAAATAGAGATCTAATTTCAGTTGAACGCTCTTATAATATCCAAATAATAAATACCTATCCTCTACAATCGTTCAAGAACCTATAACATATTGTTAACCAACTTTTGATTTTGGATTTCCAAAAAAACCATGAAGTTAATATTTTACCTTAAGGACTGCATAATCAATAACACTGCATTCCAAGCCTGCTGAATTTCAAACACCAAATATTAAATTACACGAGCAGCTTCGCACGAGCATATATGCAATCGAGCAGAGTGGCTGCCCGAGATTAAATTTCATTTCGTTAAACCACTTTTCAACTAATAATAAAGGATATTGATAGCATCAAATTTACTTGAGACCACTTCTTTCCCGACATTTAATCTAATTTTAATTCAACTCTACACTACTCTTCGAGCCTAAACGTAATATTCGAGCAGCCAAAAATTTCAACTATTTTTGTTATTTCTATCATTTTAGCCACAGATCACGTCAAATTCGGTGTTGGCCTACTCGTTTGTTGTTCGACCACCAAAGAATGGTATTTTCCCCAGATCAAATTATAGCATTGCATTTTTTTTCCCTCATCCCCTTACTCAATTTCCGGGTCGAGTTTTTGCTTTCGCACCGGAAATCTTCCGCTATCGGAAAAGTCAGACCCGCGAAAAGAAAACAAAAACTGAACTGAAGAGACAGAGGAAAAGTTTATGTTATGGTAGCCACGTACTAACACAGTGCTATCTTGGTAATCTTTAAGACGGAAACCGAAGCAAGT
The DNA here is from genome assembly GCA_034696005.1 of Glomeris marginata. NCBI lineage: Eukaryota > Metazoa > Arthropoda > Diplopoda > Glomerida > Glomeridae > Glomeris > Glomeris marginata. Next base: position 18,913 of record JAQFZQ010001413.1, on the reverse strand, counting down.
ATATATGTGATAGTGTGCAGCAAAGCAAGGGAAAGAAAATTGCATTTCTGCATAATTAAACGGCTATTATTGTTATTATTGCACTAAGGAGTACATTGCGTGGAAAAGTAGAAAAAAGTAGAGCACAGTGAGAGAGACACAGAGAAAGCTAGAGATGTGTGATAAAAAAAGATAGCTTTTACTTTTTTTGGCTGCTTACTTCGCCAGGGGGAATCTCATTCCGGACCAAAAGAGCTCAATCATTTCCGGAGGAACTAATTACGCAAAGATAAAAGACTTGCAATCGGATGATCGTCACGGTGTTCTCCTTTAATCCCTTTAACGTTTGCACTTAAAGCACCCAGAAAATATCTTCCCACCAGATAATAATCAATACAGGTTTGGAGACGAGTGTTCGTCAAGCAATCTACAAAAGTGATATTTTCAAGAGAGCACTTGACCAAGTTCGGAAAAACATTTCCCTCATCTAAAAGGGTACTTCAAGAATGTATCTAATAGTGATGTAACCGGAATTAACATGGGAATCTGCGAATTAGCTGCAGTTTCAACGACGCTTTCATTCAGCATCCATTAAGATTTTTAAAGCGAATTCGCTCGTGGTAATTGAAATTGCTATAGGGGTAGTGCGAACGCCAAGGTAATAAGTTAATACATTTCTGACATTTCTTCACCCCAACCCATGCAACTTGACATCAACTAAATTGATATCTTGTCGGGAAATGGCGCTGACAAATAAAATTATACATATGCTAATTGCACGAGGGGATCGCGGTATAAATTAGGTTCGCAATATAGAACGTGCCGCACTTATACAGGAATAGGTATGTGAATTTTGATTAGCAAAGTTTGTGGACAGCACCAGAGTTTTCATATTTTTTTAAAGTATCTAGTTACTCGCATAACTTACGGTGAGTTTGGCCAGAACAGTGAGTTTCGCTATAAAACCAGTTTTCTTCGTGAAATGACGGTTTTTTTTCGAAAAACAACCGTGAACATAAAAGAACCGCAGCGTGTCAAAACGTATTTTAAACTAGATTTGGTTACGATAGGTTAATTAGTTTTCGTTCGGTAACTATAACGCACTTGTTACGGGAGTTACGCCATGTTCAGAATTACAAAGAGTCATCTCTGAATGATATCAGAATTGTGGAATCACGTACAATTCTAAGAATAACAATTTTACATCTTACTGTTGAATTCTTTCATTTTAAACTTCCTTTTCTTACAGAAAAATACCTCAGTTTCTTAAATGCAAACACAGTTTGTTCAATTTAATGGTGCATTTCTGCAGTTTTTAAACATCATTACATTGAACAAAATGCAGTTTTCTAATTGCACGAGACTTCTATAATTGTTATTACTGCAATTGCAGTCATTTTAACGCATATACTTTGTTTAAATTTCCATGTTTCAACGTTACTTTCTCCTTTTCCAGCCCTGATGAAAATTTAGGGGAAAGAAAATTTAAAGACCGTATATATATCGGTGAAGTTACCCATATGCTGGCAAATTTTTCTTTTGGGGATATTATTACAATATATGGTCGGTGGTATTACCCACAATTGCATTTCTTTTCGCCATATAGCCCGAGACAAACAGAAAGAAATCAGGACATCTTACATTTTTTTTTCTTCTTTTGTTCGTATGAATGTTGGGCAAGAGAATAGTCCAAAGGTCATTTAACATTTACAGTTGGCGATTAAGACTTGGATATGCAGCTGCTCTAATATTGAATTGAACTCTTGGGAATGCAGCTTTCAGCGGTTAGGTCAAGTGCTGGCAGATGTTCCTACATCATTTGTAAATTCGCAGAGAGGTCCGCTGCAGATGAAGTGTGCAATACTCGGATTTCCTACACAAGGGTTCTTCAAGCCCAATCAGTGAGTTTGCGCAGTTGCAAAGTGTGCTTTCTTATAATAGCGTCAATCCTTGTGCTGTTCCAGTATATTTTAGACAATCTCACTTATGCATGTATTAAGTTCGCCATATCCAAAACAAGAATCCCACATTGTGCAAATCTGCAAGTTCATTTATCCCATGCATGTAATAAACGTTGATTCTAAATTAAGTTAATCCAGGATTTTCATTAGGGATTCGAAAGACAACACAAGACCTGACCCTAGCACTGAGAAACAGTATACTGATTTTTTTGAAAGCTTCATGGCTAAAAAAATATTAAAAAGAGTTAATGTAGTAATTACAAAGGTTACACATTTTGAAGAAAATAAAGCTTTACATTAGAATATTTAAAGTCCTTCAGAATTATGTACAGTATTACGTACTGAATGAGCATTTCACTAAAAAGTTATACATACGTGGATTTTTATATAGCATCAAAAGGAAGCACATATCCATTTCGGCCATTTTTAAACTCCAAATTCCATACTTCATACTCAATAATTCCTCTTCAAACTTTGTATCAACGATGGAAATGAATTTATTTCACTTTATACAACCAATTCAGCCACTATCCAACACGGTAAAAAGTTTGAAGGTTTGAGTGACTGTTCATAAAACTACGATTAGAAGCGACAAAAGGTACTAATTGCAAGACTGTTCACACTAATTTATCGTTGAAAACTTTAGACAAATTGTCAATCATGCTTTTTACAAAGAACATTTTTTTTTAAATTGCGCAATCCAATACCTTTAGGCCTTACTTGCTGTACAACAGAAAAAATAAGCAAGCAGGCAATTTACCCGCATGGTGCGCTTAATCAACAACCAAAGTATACAGATATCGCGTGGTGTCAAATTGAACGGATATGATGTTAAAGCTGACAGATCAGGGTTAAATAGGGCGTGGCCAACGACGACACGGGAATTGTGAATAGCTTTTATAATTGGTGACGTCGCCTTTTCGTGTCCAGCAGAGTTAATTATGACAAGTTAATTAGCGCCGCTACGACACCCATACAAACGAATCATCGCTTGTGTGCATATTAATTACACAGTGGCGAACATATCGACGAGTATTTCGAGTCACCGAAATTTAACTAAATTTAAATATGGCTTTAGTAAGCAATCAACGAACTCCGCACTTATCACCAAAGTTCCCTGGCGGGTGAGCACGTGACCCGAACAACATCACCAACCTAATACAGACCTTGCAAATTATGCATGTAATAGCGTCACAGACACGCAAGCCTGCATCAATATATGCATGTATTCACATATTTATAAATGCTCCTACAGCGTATAGTTTCGATGAAGTAGATATAAAAATGCGTGAAAAATTCAAATCAACATGAATAACTTGATTCCTCCGATTTTACGACTGGCAAGATTCACAGCTGTTCAGGTTTATGCAAGTTTTGATCCCCGAGGACTTTGTACAGTCAAACCTTTTTATAGCCACCTAGTTTATAATGACAGTAGGCCTCAACTACAAGATTTAGGGCATACCATATAATATCGTTCTCCCAAAGCAGTCCTTATCAAATTGTTTAACTATATAACCAATTGCAGGCTGGGAAAGTCTACACATTGCAGGCAAAGTGCTGCAAAATAAAATCTTATTTTCATTTTCACTGTTGGCGGCTTCACTGCATCACACTTCATACCAACAAATGTTTCAGTGAGTTTGGCCACAAAACCGGTTTTCTCCGTTAAATAACGGTTTTTTTCGAAAAACATCCGTGAACATAAAAGAACCGCAGCATGCCAAAACCCATTTCCAACTATTTTTGGTTGGGTTAGCTTAATTGGTTTTGCCTCGGTAACAATGTCGATATTCCTGTAACAAGTGTTACAATGATGTGCTAAACTTAGCATATACAAAGTGGGGAAGTATAATATCTACTCAGGGTTTATTTTTTACAAGTCATCCACGTGACGTCGCTATTTTTACCCTTTTGTTCAAGCAGCAGAACACTCGTATCAAATCTTGCATGACTAACAATATGAGAAATGGCTGAAAGGGTTGCAGAATGAGACCCAAAGGACTGGCACTTTGGCAACTTTGAGTGATGGAGTTAGATTAACGCATCGTTACCTACCTATAGGCTTTAAAAAGTGAATATACAATCAAATAAATGGCTTCACTGCTGGCGGTGGCTGCATTCACTCCTCAAAATCATTATTGCATAAAACAAATAATTACAATCAATTAAATTCGATTATAAGTGAATGCATGGACCTCTAAAAAATATGGCTTCACTAAAGCAATTGTTTAGGTTAAATCCAATCAACGTGATTATTTATAATCTGGTTTGGCAGGTCAGATTTTGAGACTATTTGTTCACGCAACTTGGCAATGATCCAGAAATTCTTAAAATCATGATTTTTTGAAGATTGAATGCAGCCAGCATCTCATCGCCACTACTCCACTACAAATCACCATTTGATACAAATCAGAAGTGACATCAATTCATGATGATGCCACAGCAGAAGAATCATTACTATAGTATGCGATCATGTGATTGGCAAATCTGTGGTGAAAATGAGTTTTACAGCGTGGGATGGGCGAAACCATACATGTCTACATACAAAGCATGAGGGGAACTGATCATGCAATGTTCCTTCAAGTTCATTCTAACTTAATATCAGATACGAGATGAAATTTATATTGCACTGATTCATGACAGACGTCAGCATCGCTCATTCAATATTTTTGCGTATGACAGCATCATCCTCAGTTGATATGCCTTAGAATTCCAATGCCATAAATAGATTTATATCCCACTTACATCAAATAACAGTCGTATACGTATAGTATCATGAATTTTAACATTATTTGCAAACATGCGCCTACGAGAAAGCATCACTTCATAATGCATACAGGTTGGGGTGAGTCATTGAAATCCTACCCCTTTATTTTGGACAGGCTTGGATAGAAAAAATTGAGTTTTTTATATGTAGTATACTATATGGATCTTGTGAAGGATCCAGAAACCCAAATTTCGCTGACCTTTACAAAGTTTCTCAAGGTTATAGAATGTATATCTTAAATTCTTTGCGACCGTCAGCGTTAGGACCCTAGTGCAAATTACAAAGTTAAAGTTTGATTATTTATAGTGGTGACTGTATGTTGTGACTAGTAACATGACAATGTAGCGATGAAGTATAATATACAGGAAAATAAGTTATTTCTTGTCATAGCCTTGTATGTTTGCAAACCGATGAAGTGTATATTTCTACTTGAGAGAACACGAAATAAAATATCTGACGACAATGCATGAGAAATATTCATATTTGCAGGCAGATCTTTATGAAAATTGATTGTATACGTGTTTAGTTGTATGCATACTATACAAAAAGTAGTAGAGGGCAATGCATAGAGATGTCGGGAGTAGCGAGAATGCTGGCCAATAAACGTTGCCGATGGGAAGGTTTTCTTGCAAGGATTATTTTCTACTTTATTTTCTCACTAAGCGATCGATATTGGATCTAGTAATCCGAGGACATGCAAACAGCGACTTTCACAAATTACTTTTTCCTAGCGACGAAATCGTGCAATGTCTAAAATAAGTAATGAAGACGGAAAATGCGACAAAAATCAATCAACGAACACAAACACAGATTTGTCAGCATAGAGATTAAGAAAAGAATTGGGGCGCAAAAAACATCACTGCTCCACGATAACCTTAAAAACTTTTTTCCATATATGATAGGCTTACTACAAATACCACAAAGTCAGGAAAAATTTGTAGCAGAAATATCAAAAATTGGACTCCTGGTGATTTGGACAAGCTGATAATCAGGACAGCCGCTTTTTTGGGACACATGTTAGAAAAACAGAAAATAAGCATGATTTAAATAGTTTATTTGGGTAATGAATATTTTAATTTCCGCGAACATCAATTAATGCAACATTACTCGTTTAAAACAAGTAATATGGTATGTCATGCTGAAAAGTTTTCAGCAGGCCATAATCAACTCAAAAAACGTATTGGAAAATGCTCAGTATAATTTATTTGAATAGCTTTTGAAATATTTACCAATACGTTTGCCTGCAATCAAATATTGCAGAATTGCAAAACAACTTGGAACCAACTTCAAATGTTTTGCTCAGCACGTGGCACGACTTCTCTATCACTTTTATATGCAAATAGTACGGCCCAATGACATTTCTGCGCTCGTAGCAAATATAGGACGGACACGGAGTCCATATTGCAATATACTGGCAAACCAAATAAGTTCAAAATGGCAAATAGCAACTTTTTCTTCTCCATCGATTGTCAGCGCACTACAATTTTACTTCCATGCACATTTACTTACTACACGGCAATATCGTTTTTACATACTACATACCCGAAGTATATTTATTGAACGTCCTATGGATCGACGCAATGCAGCTAAAATTGTCTAACATTTTTTTGATGACATTTAAAAACACATTTCATTTCCAGGAACAGAAATCCATGCGCACAATAGCATATTATATTAAGACGGAAGGAGGTGTATGCAGGCTTCCCAGACATACATTGCAGCCTCCACTGTAGATGCAGTTTTAAAAAATATGCCATGCCCAGCAAATACCAACAACCCAGAAAAATTAAGGAGAATTGTTTGAGTTATTATGTATAACACTACATATTTTTGTGATCGGGAAGTGAAATATAAGCTGCCAGAAAATTCCAGAAATAAATCCCAAATTCCCAGAATACCAATTAAAAAAGCACAAACTGATCACATCTTGATATTTGGCATCTAATTCTAAACCTTATCCATGTGATCGGAATTTTGATTTAATCAACGGTATAATGGGAATATGGGAAAATGTTTCAAAAACCCACTGTACTAATGCATAATTTGTACCCAGCTAGCAGTGCCACCTTCAGAAATTTCCAAAAACCATTATTTGATTTTTGTTTTATTTCTCGTTTTCTAATGAAAACAGATGTCATTTGCATAAGCCAAAGAACTTGCACAGCAGTAAGTCAAAGCCCAGTCCTGCAACATACATACATGAACTACTAACTCCTTGATTGGAATAAATATTTATAAATGAATGCTATATGGTATAACAAGGAAAACAACTACATTCCAAATATTTCAACGGCACCCATTGCACAGCGCTCATTCGGTGGCGGCTAGAGTAGCGCCCTCTATAGGAAAATCACCAAAATATAATTGCTTGAACTCCCCCCTTAAAATTAATCATTCCTACAAACAAACATGTCCTGAAATATGCACATACTATGTACAAACCCTGGCAATAAAGTTTCGGTCATGCATCATGACACGGGAAATCTTGGCTTTCACAATTTATTTAAAGGGGAAGTGACAAGGTTTTGTAACATACTCTAGAAAGTGTGCAATTCAATAGAATTGATGCCAATAAAACGATTAGTGCAAACACAACTTTTTTAAAAAATTGTTACAAAAAGTTACAAGTTAGTTAAGGAGGGCGTCATGGAAGGACGGTGTCACTGTGCTGGTGTCACAGCAGTGTCATGTTTTGGCAAAATTTGAATTTCCAGCCAGTCGCCTCTGCAGTTTTAGCCAATGGCAGAGCTTTAAATATCAATGGCGCTCCAGTGTACATATCTCAATATACTACTCAGAACACTTCACAGATATGAAACTAAATAATCCATATCTGTGGCAATAATGCTTCAAATGACCTGACATTTTCAGACAATGTTCCTAAATTAGCGGCAATCAAATGCTAGTTTTCCAGGGTATGTTGCAAAACCTTGTCAGTTTACCTTTAAAATGTGTACCGAGGGCGAAAATAAATACACATTCACTAAAATGAACTTCTTCACAGACAATCATGTATTATTTCCAAAGATATTCATCATAACAATTGTACGGAAATAAATATAATGTAAAACCATGTGTGCATAAAATGATCTGATCATTCAAAATAGATGAATAGACGAATAGACCAGTCAATTAGGTAATTATTTAAAGGAGAAGACACAGTTTTGGAATATATCCTGAAAAGTTTACTGTCTGTAGTATAATCGCAAAAACACGATTCCCACGAACGAAAGTTTTATCAAAATTAGTAAAAAAAAATACACGACTATAGAGTTGTGATGCCATGGTGTCACCAAAGTGGGATATCACAACAGTGGTGGCATAATGTCCTGCGGTGAACTGGCGCCAGCCAATGGCACCGATTGCTGTCGAATCGAACGTCAGAGCGCTCCAACCAATAGTAGTGGCGTTTATAAAGTTTGGAATACCAATCAATTATAAAATGACTAAAGATTAAAATCAGCTGTTATATTAAGATACACGTTCAAAAGTAATTTGTTAAAGCTGTCAGTTTCAATTAGTCTAGCAATTAAATGAGCTGCTAAATAATGCAGAAACAATACATGAAAAAGTTGTCCAAACAAGATTAATGTTAAAATCGATAGACCATTGCCATTATTGCTCGTTATAAACTTTGCGAACAAATGCATACAATTTATATTAAGGCATATTTTATTCTCTTATAAAATGACATGTTGACTATAGACCAATTGTAGGAGGCGTGGTCACAGACTTGTGCTGAACCACCAGACATTTGCAGGTTTGAACTGCGTGTAACTGGAACAACGTTTCACACAGGCATGCATAACTGCTGGTGGTCAAATCTTTCAGCAACTACGTACTGCACAACTGATGTACAAAAGTGTTGTACATACAAATAAAAACAATGCACCTTTTTACTTTTCATTACCCTCTAGCACCACAGGTTGAGAATTTAGGACATGCATTCATAGAACATAAAACGTTTGTTTTAGTGTCCCCTAGATACCTCTCCTAAAAGTTTGTACAGAGATCGGAATCACCCTGTATAATGATAGATTCTCATTTAATTGTTAGGATACTTTTTAATCTTCACTGCAATTCAAGTGTTGATTGATAATGAATTAACAAAATTTTACCCTCGATACATGTATTTATAATTTGTAGTGTTATACTGCAAGCAAATTAGAAATGTAAATTAAACATTTTTCTTTTTCCAAAATGGCAATATTTAACAAATCCTTAGTGTCCATGCAGATGAGAAAATAAATGTAGAAACTATACTTATTGAAATCAATTAAAGTAATACACTGTAATAAAAGATAGTACTTTTACTAAATTACTCAGCTGTTAGTTATTGCAATTGGTTCGATACATGTTCTAAACACCAAATTATTTGAACAATGACTTGTTACAGCATCTAGCCAACCTTCTTGGGATAAGCTCATTAATGAAGTATGGCCCATAAGACGTCAACTTTGGGTAATATTTCTGGCAACCACATAATTGATGGCATTTTGTCATGTCGGTGTGACCTTTGCAGCCAAATTCCAATCATGTTTATATCATATAGGCACCAAGTCGCTAGGGTTGGGTGGGCAGTTGGCACCCAGCATCGTAAAAAGAAGTGAAATTGGTGCTGCTTATACGTGCACAAGCCGCATAAAAAGAGATGTTATCACTTCGGCAATTGCTCGATTCTCGGACCCATAAAACAGACAATGTGGCTCGATTAAAGTCTAGTCTCTGGGGGACATTGCTAACACAAATTGCTGAATTCAACGGGCAAACCAGCTTCCGATAAGCTGGCTAGATCAATGAGGAGGGCAGTTGAAAAACTGAGTCGCAACAAAGGCGCCATTTCTATATTAATATTCATCGATCAAAATTATTCCACTAACATATTGCCATTCAGGAAAATGGGTAACCAAATATTGCAAAACTTGTAATCTAATTGCTGCATTATAAACATGGAAGCCCTTACACACAGTTTTTGGGATCAGTGAATATAAATTTTACTTTACATATGAACTATAATAAAACAAAGCATATGGCGCAAACAATACTTTGCTAATAATTATTTTTAAAAAGTTATAACAAGCTTTTGATAATTTATAAGGAAACTGGTGAAATTCAAAATTTTCCCAGCGACTTTGTGGGGCAGACAATAATCTTTGAACTTATATACTTTGTGATTAAATGTACAGGTTTAGTTGTCATGTGAATACAGTAGATTCCGCTTAATTGGCCTGCCGTTTAATCTCGTGCTGCCAGATTTTGGATCACAATCCCTCATTATAGGAATAACAGCAACAGAATATGTATACTCCCCATTTTTACTGACTTTGTTCTAAATGTAAGATGTATAGTATAGCCAGCAATGAAACCAAAACACACTGCAGTCTAATAGGTGCCCGTTCATTTTGCTCTTTGTTCTCACACCCAAAATACTTGAAAAATCAAGTGAGATGCAATATCTTAATTTTGGCTTCATTTCCATACATGTGATATCATATATCAGTTATAAATTGTGATTAAACGAAAACCAATTAAAGTAATAACAGCACACTAACATAGACTACAGCACTGCTTTTTGGCACTGCATTTACAAATTTTGCTTTCTGTTCATTCAGGGTCCAGGGTTCCAAAAGTGTAAAAAAAGACACTGATGAACTTTCTTGTACAGAGTTTCCTTCATGAAAGAAATTCACCCTTCTCCCATTTATTGTACAATATATACAGGGTGGAGTAAACCTCTGGTCACATTCATTATATCTCATCAAATAAGTGCAATATACCGCAATTGATTACATCCTGATCATCACCGCCATATTCCTTCCCAACACGAACCCTCGTATGTGTGCTCACTATAATGAATCCTTGGTGTGCTCCACTTCCTTACAATTTTGAAAGTGAATACATACAATTGGAACGCCGCACCTCCAATAAACATTGTTCTAAAACCCGATAAGTGTATGAATTAAGCCGAATTAGATGCAGCTGTATACATAAATGCCATTAAAATGAAAACCTATAATTGTCTGTGCTGTAAAATTTGTTTAAAAAATAGTGGAGCGCCATGAAATTAGTGCCATATCAATGAATTTCCTGATATCTTGTTTTGAAAATAATTGGTTCAGAAGCTATTGCCACCCAAAATAAAGTTGGCACCACGGCTATACAGGGTGTTTCGCAGCTCAGATCAAAAAATTTAAGGGGTTGGAGGGGACAGGCTAACATTTACATTGTCTTCGTTATGTACCGCCAAGATCATCACTAAGGGAGATATGGGCTTCCGAAGTTAGGTCAAAAATCCCTGAAAGTAGGCAGCCAAACAGACACACAGAACCTGCAGGGAAGCGCGATTTTGGGCGACATGTAGCTGCACCTTGCATGTGATTGTTAGCCCATCCCCTCCAACCCCTTACATTTTTTACTCTGAGCTGCAAAACACCCTGTATAACTATACCATTTAGCAATTCCTCAAGGCATTTTCAGCTAGCTTTGTTGCTATACAAGCTCAATTCCAAAGGGTCATTCCGTTATTTGGGCTGCTACATTTTCCCTTACAAATAACCAAGCCCACACAGATATCTAGAGTAAACCAATACAAGTATCTTACGATCTTCACTTTCAGCTATTAATATTTTTATGGCATAACATGATCTCCTGTGTGATTTAACGATAACATCGCCGCAAGAGCAATTGACAGAAAGGGGGTGGGTGTAACTGCAAGATTAAACATGAAAAAATGCTGTAACATCACATATAGCTATACAGTGTGCTTCTAAACTCTATGATATAATGGGTGGGCTAACATGCAGGCTTGTTACATCACCGAACGTCAAATTTTAGCCTACAAACGTCTGTAGATCATATCGACCTGTCTGGAAATGATGGATTTCAAAGGTATTCACAAGTTTCGCGGAACGCGTTTCGCCTAACCGCCGATAGGTGGCAGGCGCGTTTGTCGCCCGACATGTTGGGGCTGTTGATGCCAATAGCCAATGAGCTATAAGGGGGGAGTGGACGCAACCGTGAGATTTCCATTCCGGAACGAAAACGGTACTGGGTGGCAATCGCAACTCGTCAGCATACGTCATCACATGACGCGTCAACAGCCCCGCGAGGGACGCATTGATAGCAGCGCCACCACATGGATTTCTCCAGGAACCTTGCTGAGAAACTTGTGAATAGGCGTGAAAGCTGCATTTTTTTTAGGAAATAAATATAGAAATCAGCACAAAATTCTCGTATTGCCTGCAATTTGTTTTTATGGTTTAATAAAGTATCTAGGTACTCAAAGTTACTGTCACTAACATGAATGAATACACAGTCAGAAGCGACTAAGAAATTAATGCACTATTACTGAATACTGTATCTTCGGATGGGCATGTTTATATCTATGTTTTATGAATTCTCAAAAATTCTATCGATCTTATAGAAGAATATCAAGATACTGTAAGATGCAGTGAACCGTAACTATAGGTACGTACATGCAAATAATCTATAAAAAGTATGAAATGCGAATATAATAAATATTTCAGTTGTTGCATCCCACTACATCTTATTCACAATGACAGCATATTCATAAATCTTGCATTTCAATTTTAAACAGCTCTCGAAAATATTACAGGTTCACTAACATTACTACACCTACAACTATTTTTTTTAATGTAGGTTGAGGCCAAAGTGATTTTGGCACTAATCAATGCAGTCTGCTATTCGAATGCAAACAAAACATGTTTCCAGCTTGATACCAGATATAGTGCACAAAAAAATGATGTTGTAAATTCGCTAGCTCCATCAAAAGTGGTAAAATTTTTCATTTACTTGTGAAAAGAAGTAAGTTTCTCAAGTCAGCAAAGCAAGACGCCAAAAGAAATAGCAGCATATACACTCGGTATATCCTTGGAGCAGCTTCAAGTTAGCCACATATACACGAGTCACAACCGTCATATCTATGAATGCAAATTTGTATACACACGGTGTAACATGTTTTCGGAATTGTATCTGGATTTATGTTTCACACGAACTCGGGGAAACATGCAAAATAGGAAAGGAAAGTGCATATATAACAACCCCAGTGGGCGTGGGTTGCAGTGGCAGAATTTTATCGCAAAAGCATTTTCCGTATAGGCTCTTGAGCCATTCTTGAGCATCTATTGGCGCCAAAGGAAAAAATTGCTACTTTTCGGTGTTGTTAAAGAGAGCATTCCTGAGGTGTTAGCGACCCGAGAGATAATCCCATCCCGTATATATCGTCGTCTATGGGCAGCTTTTGCCGTCGACAGATAAAAAGCAACACATGCCTCACATTGGCTATCTTGGGCCCAAAAAGGCAAAAATAAAAAGAAATCGATAAAAGCGCGACCAACGGCGCCATACTTGTTCTCCATTCAGGGGAAAGAAGCATAAATCGCATCTATAGCACTTGTGTCACGCCATGCAAAGCAAAGCAACCATCAGCAGGCAAACAAAAGAAAAACTAGCTATCGACGAAAGAAAGCCGAGAATAAAACCATATAGACGATCGATCACAGGGTGGAGTTTGCTACCAAACAATCAGCTTGAGGTTGCTCAACACCATCGATACATTCCCTTGCTCACATGCATTTAGTATTCATGCATTGCCTATAAGTAGAACAAAAGCCATCCATATCTTCCCGAGAGACTTTCAAAAAGTCTGTCCCACACACCAATAATATCAAACTTCCCACAGTTATTCTTAAAATGATGTTAATGACATATCAATATTATTGCCCTATATGCATATAACAGCAGGATCGACTATTGAGTCACAAACATCATTCTACAACAAAACAGCTCTTGTTGCATCATAGACAAAATTCCATCAGACAGCTATAAAAAGCTATCCAGCACATGGCTACGAAATTATTTAGATTATCATTTTAAAAATTGTATACATTTAGCAGCATGCACTTCACGCTAATCGACATAAAACCACAATACCTTTATATAGCTGATTATATACCTACATATATACAATCGAAACCAAAAATTCAATTAAATAAATAAAGGAGCGCAAACTTACAAAATGAGAATGTAAATCTAAATAAACATGAGATAGAATTGAAGCACAGTCTCGAAAAACTATGAAACTGCGTTTTATGATTGCTGTTCTGATAAAAGCGCAAATGTATAATAAGACCTGCATGCAGAAAATAATACAAAAATGTGACACGTTATTCCTAGGAAAATAACACTTCATAAATAATAAAAACTAATCAGAACAATGCAGAGTTGTTGTGCATCAGGAACGAGATTTTGCAATTAACATTTATGTCAAATTAATGTTAATGAGATATTTTTTAAGGGCTGTTTTCATCATTTCAACGAAAATTAATTACCTACATAGCATCAAATTGCATGTAATTCAAAATCCAGTAACAAAATACTAACTCTATATTTACTTTTTCATTATGCGTGGGTTATTCGGAAAGTATTAGCCGTTGTGTATTTAAAAATACAAAGCCGTTGTAATGCCAAATGTTAACATGCACATTATACTATTTTTAAAAATATTACAGTGTTTTTGAAAGTGTTTCTTGGTGCTATAGAAAAAAAATACTGTATCCGCTAAGGTCCTTCCATGTTGTGTTGTATAAACCAAGTTTATTACAACTGTGGGTTGAATCGTTTGAAATGTTAAAATTTTGTCAAACAGCATATTACGTAGGTATACCTAAGTCAAATGAGGAATAGTAATTCAAAGTGAAGGGTACAAATTTGTACTGTCTTCAGGAATTAATTTATTGGCCGACAAACAATAGTGATAGTGCACAAAATTACAGGAGTGCATCGCATTGTGAAATGATATAATAAAACCAATACACTGGTGGCACCTGTGACACGATCTTTTATGGACGTTATTCTTCCTAGGGCCAGGAAACAACTTCACATGCAAGGTAATAAGTAATAATAATTTCAAACAATACTTTAATATGCATGTTAAACGTTTTCATTATTAACATTTGACTTTACAACTGTTTCGTATTTTAAAATAAGCAGCGGCTAAAACTTTCTGAATGACCCACGTACTATATAGTATAAATATGAATATACAATAAAATATAATACAATAGGCTACGTTTACACTTCAAACTTGTTTTTTAAATACACATTCAATATTATGCAATCGCTGAAAACGTACTTTATTTGAAAAAAAGTGGGGCGACCAGGGAATCTAACCCCGGATGGTTGGCTCTTAATGCCAGTCAGTCACAGAGATTATACGATTTTTTCTTCAAATTATCTTGACGATTTTCTGAATTACTTTGACTGGCTTCGTTTTTTATTTTTATTTTTAATTTGGTTTATAATGCAATTGCAAGTTAAAAATTTGTTAAGCAGTTCAACTCATCTGTACAATCCCTATATGCTGATATACATTCTGACATTTTTTAAATTCCCTAACATCCATTACATTTTTGTATATAGGTATCTAATGTTTGTGAACTTCACGGTACAGCAAATTATTGTACGTATCTGAAAAGCAAGTATGCGAAACTGCAGACTTGCATGCTTGCTTCCAAAATATGTTATTACAGCGCATCATTAGGTTTGCAACATGCTAAACTGCATACTTGTTTAGCATTTGCTCAATTTGCCAGCTGTATAATCTTGCAGTACGGAATGCATTAATTAAAATGCAGAATATATTTTTAATCAGATCTGTTGGAACTTTGTAAGATGTTTATAACGCAATCTATGAGAGACATATTGATATAATTTGCAAATGTAGATGTGCATTTCAATTTCAAGCTATAATCCAACAGCACATAAATCCTTCACCTTGATGATAAAATATCGACCTGCAACAGAGGATGATGATTCGGTTGATTTAAACACCATCGTCACCACATTTCCTTCAGCCCGGAAATTAGCGCCTCTTACACAGGATACGTGCCTACATCAACAGAGCCCTTATATTCCACGTAGAGCTCAGTCAGTCCAAACCAGGAGATGTCTACCACCAAAGGCAATCAAGCAGATGGCTTCGTCGTGTTTGCACTCATCAGAAGCGTCGGTTGTAATAACAATTACACAGCCAGAAGGAAAAGGACCAGCCAGCACAAGTACAACGTATAGCTGCTAGAAAACCCTCATATGCCGTTAGTCACATCACATTTGATATCGCATATGCGGCACAATGTTCGGCACCGATAAGCATTCAACCGCGCGACATTAACCATTAACCCAGCAAGTTCAGTCAGTTTGTCTTCCTGGGTTAATATTTCTGCGTGATATACTTTCATTCCAGTAAAAGTCGCAAAAGTCTACATTGGGGAGGAGGAGGAGGAGGAGGAGGAGGAGGAGGAGGAGGAGGAGCAGGAGGAGAAGGAGGAGGAAGAGGGGGTTGGAGATTGTAGTCTCATCTCAAGAACTGGCAACTAGCATACCCATTTAGTAATTGGGACAAAGTGAAAGTTGTATGTTCAAGATACAAACAAGACAACAGCACCAGGTCCCTGTCCACTTCTGTTAATGGAGTTCAGAGAGTGGAAAGAAGTTTCCACCTGGTCGCGAATCAACGATCGGCTCTCATTAGTTCAGAAAACCGAATCTTTCGTCGGAGTGATACGTCGTCACATCACTGTTCTTGGATCTAAACACTCCCAACTCCCCAATCCACCTCTTGCAAACAATGAAAAACGACTGCGAAACTAGCCAATCGGAAAAGATCATCAATCCTCGCCGTATAACGGCAGCAAAAAAGGCAAACAACTCTTAAACAAGCAGACTACAACTCGTTCCGCAACAAAGATAAACGAACTTGTGGCGTGCATCAAGCCAGTCAGTTCAAGACGAACATCCTTTTTCGAAGCGCATGGACTATTTCACCCAATACTCTCTCACCCACCTGTAATCATGTCTCTGTCTCAAAATTTAACAAGCCGTGGAAAAAACTAAGTGCCATTTAAAAAAATACCAGCCGGAGAAATAAAAAATAAAATAAAGAAGTTCCAGCCGGGATCGAACCGGAGACCTTACACAAACGCACAAACCCACAAACACCATTCATGACAAACGTATATAAACTTAGTAATAATAAACTTAGTAAAAACTAAGCACAGCGGAGTTAGGCCAAGGTATCAAAATAGTAGAGTAATTGTTTTTAAAGAATATTTACGGGCATAAATTTCCTGACATTTTTCTCAAAGTGAAAAAGTTATAATGCAGGATCAAGATATTTATTTGATCATGACTATTTGACATTTAATCGATGGAGCTACAAAAATTTTAACTTCAGTGGATAACATTCTAGATGTACGCAGAGAATGATTTCAAATCAGAATGTGTATAATACACTATCGTATATGTAGGTATATAAAGATCGATCCTTTAACAACAAAAAACTGAAGTGGCAAACCTTTATGAAGTCAAATATATTCAGTAGGGTAAGGAAACTGAGTCACATCAAGAAGCAAATGAGAAATAACACAAAACAAAAAATGAACGCTGCACGGCTTGCCCAATATCCTCCATTTTAGCTTGATTTTAGCAACTAAATATTTCAACAATGTCAGAAATGAAACCCAAACTATGACCTTATCGTTTTCAGTTCATCAACTACTGAATCTTTGCAATAAGTGCACATTTATTATTAACAATAGGGTACACTAATAACTTTAGATGACGATTCAAATAACTGGGTTTGGGCTGTTCCGAGGAAAACGTAAATTGAATCACTAAACAGAAAATTCCTTGCAGAAGATACACTTAAAGGTGAACTGACTTGCTAATTTTCGACCTCACCGATTTTGTTAATTATTTTGCCCACGAAATAGACACATTTTTTGAATGTTCCTTGCATTTTTCAGATTTTTTAACAGTGCCATTTAATTTTAATACTTGTCAGTTCACCTTTAACTATTCAGAACGAAGCAGGGCTGCATCAGAAATGTGATTTGTTAACTTGTTTTCAATAATATGTTAGCTGATTCGTTTCTCCAGAGGTTGCGGGACAAACATTGTATTTCGCTATGCAAAAACTTGTATAGAAAACATATGTACTGCATGCAGATTATCTCTCAAATTTTAAACCGCAAGCACCCTATATGAATAATGACGTCTTTTACATATGTCCTATCCCTACTTAATCTCGACTTTCAGTGACTTTTTCCAAGCCCACTTAAACGTTCAAGAATCGAGCCAAGAATGAATCCCGCTGAAGTTTGGTAGTTCGAAGGAAGTAATATGTGCGCAGGATTATGAGGGAAATGATTGACATGTGGGTCGCAAGAAGCTAGTAATGTCACATGTCAGATGTTATACACAGATGACCGTTTCACGAGTATTGCTTTTCATAAAGATCATCGAATAACCGAGTAAATCTTTGATTTTTTGCCGCTTTCTTTCAGTCATATATTTTATGCGTGCCTTAAAATTTGTTCGCACAAGCGCATGGGACACGGATTGTATAAGAAATAATAGGTTTGAACTCAATATTAAAAGTTGGGGGAAAAAATGCCACATGGTCACAATACTGTATGTATATGACTGAGGTAAAACAAATAATAATAAACTTTCTGGAGTATATCTGTAGCAACCTAGCCTACAAATTGCCATAACAAAAAACAAATGACTTTTCTCATTAGTTCTGCTCATTATTTAAAGCAAAAACCAAATTGCATTTAAGTGAATGCGTGTCAGTCCAAAGAGAAGTTGTCCTGTTATGTTTCCAGGAAGTAAACTAAAAATTGAAATATTATAGATGTAAGCTATGCAAGCTGGACATTAATTCGCTTGCAGCAATTCACAGGAGTGTAATTAGAGTTCAGACTTTTTTTGGGTAGGTTATAATTAGTCATTACTAAAGGTAATCATCTACGTACGGCACATTCTATTTACTGGCCACGCACTAGCAACAATACATTATTATAGCAATGAAAGGAAAGAATCCTTTCATCATGTGACAGAGCAATTATTGCCAAACTTTCTTACGACTGAAGAAACTACCCGAGTTTTATAAATTGAGCGTAATATTCTTTCATAGTATATGAATAAATAGTGGTAATTTAATATTTACTAGACTTGTACTTGTATTTATTTAAGTAAATTCCTAATCTATATATAAATTAAGAGAAGATTCTGTGTGCGTGTGTGTGTTTCTGTTTGACCCGGATGCATTTCCACAGTTTTGGAGCTTTTCACTTGAAACCTTCGCTACTGTGTCGGTTTGGACATGGGACACCCAGTG
>JAQFZQ010001412.1:0-19775 GCA_034696005.1 Glomeris marginata | reverse complement strand
CTGGTCTTGAAATATATCAAACATTTTGGAATTGTTTAAAATATTTGTTTCAATTTATGTACCACGTAATTTTAATAATTTATTTTTGAAAAAAAAAAAAAAAAAAAAAAAAAACAACAGGACACTGACACCAGCGCGGTGACACCATCCGTCCATGACGCTCTCTTTAACTACTCGTAACTTTTTGTTACAATTTTTTAAAAAAGTTTTGTTTGTGCCAATCGTTTTATTTGCATCAATTCTGTAGAATTGCATACTTTCCAGGGTATTTTACAAAACCTTGTCAGTTCACCTTTAAAAACACGAATCCGCATATTACGTTTTACTCGAAAGTTTGCTATTGAAAATAGACACTCCTTGTGTATTTATTGCGACAGCAGCTTGCATAATTACCTCCGATAGCCTGTTTAAGTTCACCGATAATCCCAGATCGTTTATCTTAGTTGTTGTCATCGCTAGCATTTCTTCAAAATCCTGCACACAGTCAACTGAACAAGTTTGCACATTAAAACTTAATTATGATTAGAAGCTATATACAAAAAAGAAAAATGTTCTCATACTGTCTGGGTCATCTTCCAATTTGTCAAATAGTTGCTTCATATTTTCAGATTCTGTATGAATCTCTCGCTGTTCTGATTCTGTTAAAGTGCGAAGCACAGCAGCAAGTTGGCCTTCACATTGTTTTGACAGCATTTCAAGTGCTTCCAAATGAACTAATCCTTGGAATTCTTCAAACTCAGATTCATGGTCATGTGTGGATTCACAATTAGGATGACCATCATCTTCCTTTGCTTCCCGTAAAACCTGCCTCAAAATAAAAATGTTGTGAAATCATCAACACAGGTCAATCGATTAATGCACTATCAATCAATACCTGTGAAAGGTTGGCCTTGGGTCTATCAAGAAAAGCACGTGTCCTTTTCAAACCTGGGTCCCCCTCTTGAAGGACATCCATGGTTTTCCTTCCAAACAATTCTAATGTGTCCAGACTCTCCTTGATAACTTTGGCGCCCTTGTGATTATATTCAATAAATTATTAAGCCTACAAATTGCAATTTGAATTGCCAGAGTGGACTGTCATTGCAATTTGAAATTCTCACTGTCTGTTCCAATACACCTGTCAGAGATGATACACCACTCATCAATCTTCCCAGTGAAATACTCCTGTCTTGTTCCTTTGCATGCGAGTCATCTTCTTCAACTGCTGCAAAATTAACACAAAAATTGATGTTTTCATGAAATTTTTTGATGACAATTATTAATTAGAGTGAGCTTGCAGTAAATAATAACCTGCTTCTGATTTCGGGTCATTTTCCACTGATGGATAATCTTTGGAATCAGTTTCGCTTTCTTTTTTAGTCTTATTAGCTAACTCTTCTGGTGATGGTGCACCCAGTCCAACTTCAACTGTGTCCATGACAACGTTTAATCCTTGCTCTTCATAACGAGACAAAAAGTACATAATAGTGTATAATGTTAATTGTAGTGTTGTAACAAGAATTTTGAAAGTATATACTGAGTTGTTCGGTAAGCAATCCGACCGACGACGTGGCAGTGTTGATGAATGATGAACTCCATCCACCCCAGCCCCAACCAGAGGACTGAAAAGCAATAAAATTATAAACTAAATATCGGATTAATTGCAACAATAATAGTGCAATATATTTACTTTATTTTCACTGGATTCCGAGGTACTCTCAAGTCCAGGCTGAGTGTGAACAGCTGGTGCATCATCGACCTCTGAAGCATTTTTAGGCTTACTTTCTGTGGTTTCTGCAGTTTCTGGATGGGAAGTCTGTGAACTCGGTTCATTAATACAAACAGTTTCACCCTCGTCAGCACTTTCAAAAGAAGCATCGCTATCGGAGTCTGTCATGTTGGTCTGACTTCGATAGCTTCGATGAAACAAGTGTCAAAATGTCCAATGCAATCTCAAAGCATTCCAATTCGCGCATGCGCAAAACTACGCAATATGGGAACACTACGTTGCAGAATGCAGCCTTGATTGCAGCAATGAGCTCATTGATTGCAGTGTCATCACGATGTCCAAGTTTCCGGCAATACAGCTCAATGCTTCCGGTGACACCCCATTTAGAAAATTTTTGGATATCAAAAAGGAAAAAGTTGACCAGCGCCTATACAGCGCTCTAATAAAAGCGCTCTACCCAGTGGCCTCTGTTTAGTTTAGCTGCACCATTTTGCATCGAACTTTGGCGGGAATTTCGAATAAGTTGTAGCTTTTGATTTTGACTACACCCAATAAATAATAAAAACTATTCGGAATAATGTATTACGACTAATTATTTGTTGTCAAGATGTCAGTTGAGTCGTTTATGGAGGCTGTGCTTCAATTATTTGTAATGCAACAACAAATGTACAATATTATAATAAGCTTTCAAATAAAGACAATTAGTTTAAAAGGGCTCGCTTGATAGCATACAGTATATCCATGAAAACATGAAAGGTTCAATTTATCTAAACTTCGCTTAGAGTCAATTAGCACAAGATACTACATGAATTTTGTTTTCAGATTAAAATGTTTATAAAGGTTTCCAGCTGTCAATTCCATCATAGCCAAGCTGTTGATTGGCGATGACTGATCAGATTAACCAAAATGGTAAAATAATATGGAAACAGATGGGTGAAGAGTGATAAGAAACACAAATTCATGGAATCCAGTAGATGTATAACACCGTACATATCCAATCTCCTAGTAAATCAAATAAATTCATTGTCATCACAAAAATGAAGACTACTACATACACTTTTGTGGGTTGGGTAGAATAAAACGCTTAATGAAACATACAAACTTTTATTAACAGATTTTAACTTCATCATAAATGTGTAAAGATATGGTTATCGATCTACTTTCGACGGATCTTTTATGTACATGTCGGTAAGAAAATATTAATTCCTCATAAAACCATTTTGTACATATTTCATTCCTAGCTAAAGAAGCAAAAGGAATGAAGATGCTGCTGCTAAAAGAAGCTATATCATATCCATTGATACCTGAACCGTGTTTTTCCATTATTACATATATAACTACGCTCAACCAAGTGAAGCGGCCACAGTGGTAAATATAATATATATATTTATGTAATTAAATATATATCCATATAATTCTTCGCCTGTTATGTTAATATCTTTACGAGGCCCGGCTCTAATTTTACAGGTGTCACAAAAAATTACCACAGTGACTGCTTACGTACATAACTTTAACAGTTTTTTGCGTCTTTTTCGATAACTTACAATCGATTAGCGATCAAACAAATAATCTGAACATGATCGATTGCGGCCGCCCCAACATATTTTCTCCAGATCACATCACATAAACAGGTCATCACGGCCCGTTATTAATCTCCAACAAGTCCTTTAAATTAAAGTCTACACTCATCAAATTTGGTCCAATATTTAACAGTCAATATATTTGTTTGCGTCTCGTTTCATTCGTCTCTCTTCGCCTTAACACCAACATAACAAACCTATGTACATATGTATTAACTTAAGATTTCAATTGATGGACGGCCCAAAATGACCAGATTTCGATCATCTCGGTGGAGCAGTAACGTACAATTCACATAACGTCAATAAATATATCAGATACTATTCGAGTTATTTCAAGGGAAGAGAGAGAAGATATCCGTTTGCCCGAGATCGGAGACCATTTTCCCATTTGGTTAAAGTACAGGGGCACTGGAATAGTAAATAGCAAGATTAACAAGAGGTGCTATACACACAAGAAGAGCTGCACATGAGTCACGTGGAATATCCTTTACAAGCCAATCCCACCAAAAAGGGGTTTTTTATCAAGCTCATCAGGATAGAAGTTGTTTTTTTTTTTTTCTGAGACATCTTGATTAGTACCCATTTTTGTACGAAAGCTCTAGAACGAGCCAATTCACAAAACCAGATAATGCATCCCAACAAAACCTTGTTGCTTTCCAAACGCTGGGAGAATATAAACAAGAAATATAACGAGAATCAACAACAACGCAACAAAAACCAGAAAAAGGGGGTAAGATGAATAGAATACGTGGGGGCAAATATACTGGCATGAGCAATACGGATTGCAACGCCCCTTCCCTTGAAGAATGACAAACCAAATTGCGCGAACACAAACCAAATATCATGGTTGCATTTGGTGTTTGTCCATCTTCCTTTTCCTGCCCTCGTATTCTTTGCCAGCTTCTGAGGGCCAATGTCACTAAGGGAACAGGGACATTGGTGCTTCACGGTTGCCGCTTGTGTTTGTCGACACCGAGCCACTGTCACGCTCCTGAGCAGTCTATCTCCACAATGTCTTTGGGTACATCTACAAACTGATACACAAGCCTCTGGCCATCTACCTTGGCAAGAATCCCACGTTGATAATAATACCTGCCACCCAACATAGAGGAGAAACTGTCAAAATTGTGCACTACGCTAAATTGTTACGCATTACGGTGAATTGAAATCATTAATATTCACCTCAATGCTCGGCCCATCGTCTCGTAATTCATGTCAGGCTTATTCTTGTGCAGTCCCCACAGCCGGGACACAGCTTTCGAATCAACAAGTTTGAATATGCCTTTCTCCCGATGAGTCCATTTGATATAACGAGGGCAACATTCTTTATCTTGAAGAAGTTTGAGCAGGAATTCCCAGAGGTACGTGGTCGAGCCTGCAAACAAACCGAGGAAAAAAATTTGTCAAATTTCAAATCAATTACATTTAACTCTAACATAATCTTGTTATAAGTCTTGCAATGTTGTGCAAGTGTGTACTGCATCGATTACACTTCATGCTATTGATTCTTATGCATCACTTAGATACAAATCTAATAAGTCACGTATACGCTTGCACAGCATTAGATAATGCCATTTTGACAGAAATCTAAGATTCTGATAATCAAATGTTATATCATGAATCACAATGCTTCATATCAGAAGTAGAGATTGAACACACCTTCACGACTCTTCCTCTTCACCGACAGCGACGGTCCTCCATCCAAATTTTTCGGCTTTCGGCCAGCTGAAATCACAGAAAAGCATTGTTGTCATTCATTCTCACCACTCAACTTTCATTTCATTTTACACCCGCGTTGTTCAGTGTATGTACCTTTCTTCTTGAGTCGATGCTGAAAGCCAGACTCCTCATAGAAGGCGCTCATGTCAGTGTCCGCGGTGCTGGCACCACTACTACTGCTGGTTGGGCTGCATGTTGGGGCCGCAGTGATCACAGAAGTTGGGATTGACGAAGGCCCCAGACCATTCACGCCATTAGCTCCAGGTCCCGTGTGAGAGTGCGCGTGAGGAGGTTGCTGGGCAGTGGTCAGCGACAATGGCCCGGTAGGTGCTGCCCCCGTTCCTGGAGACGATGGCCCATGAGGGTGATGATGGTGCAGATGGTGGTGGTGTCCACTGGCGTTGGTGTGCTGGTGAGGATGACCGTTGAGGTGGTGGTGGTGATGGGGCACGTGGTGAGAAGCGGCAAACGTTGGAGATGGCTCGTAAAATGCCGGATGGTGGCCATGTTGATGGTGATGATGAGACACATGGTAATGGTTGGCGTTCTGGTACAGCGAGTCGGCAACTGGAAAAAAAAGTCGAGTTCAAGGGTTAAATGATGTCGCCTAGTAGCCTTGACTCGGTTAACCCACTATATATTTTATTTATTATCAGACATGACAAAGTGTGCGAACGTAAACAACACCACTGGGTTTTTCATGAACAGATATCGCAGGAGGCCGCCAGGGGGCGGTGAAACTGACTCCAATTTCTTTCCATTGCTCGGCATAGAAACCAAAGGTTATCCAATATTGGTGTAACGATGTAACATTACTTAATCAACGACAGCGAATGTGAAAAACACTGTGCTATCATGTTTACATAAAATTTGATGTCCCCCCCCCCCTTCCCTGGAAGACAGCAAACTTTTTTACAGAAGAAATGCAGTTTCTTTCATCTCTTCAGTAAATTATTAACGATGTCATAAATGTTTACCGCTAGTTTCTCATAATGTACAAGGTTTAAGAAAAAGAAAACCACATCTCATGACAACCATGACGTCACAAACCACGTTTTTATAAAAATGTATTGGATACCGTAACACGATAGGAAACAAAACCGGTTATTCAACATAGCTATTGTTTTTATAAACCAACAAATATTTAATTTATACCATTGTCCGACGAGATTGGCTTAAATTCTTTGGAAGCCTTTTTGTAAGCAACTTGTAGTACATAACTCGAAAAATTGCATATCCCTCCTTCAATTCATCTTAATACTGTAGTTTTTTTAAATACTGGTACATTATTTTTTCCGCAATCTGCATATTCAGAATGTTGACCTATATATAGTACTACTGTATGTATAAGATGGTCAATTTTCTTTCACATACATTGCAGCGAAATCAATCCAATTTCGCATACTTTAATTGGAAATGTTTGAGAAATACCTAGAAACTGTTTTTGGCAGCCATACAATGAGCATTTATTGGAAACTAACTTCTAAAAAATGGGCATTATATAAAACAAAAGAAAGCCAACCCATCGTATGCAACCTTCGCCCTCGATTAGAGTGAAAAATTAGTCATCGCGGAAGTGATATGTGCGAATTGTTTCGCCGCAGAGTAGAGAACGCGACGTCACCATTTTTCGAATTCGTCCGCGCACGCTCGGATCAAAGCCGTGGGCGTGGGGGAGGGGAAGGATGAAAAAAGAGGGGATGGCGGTACGCTTTTGCCGCGAGCCGGACGATTCCATTTCGATCGAGAACCGATTGAAACCGAGGGAAGCGCGTGAGTAAGCAAGCACCTGGCACAGCGAGGCTAGGAAACCGCACGTCCCTGCGCAACAGCGCTGCTCAATGCCAAACATCAGTTCATCGACACTTTGACTTTGAGGCTCTTCCAAGGTTAGAGTGCACTGCACCAGATCTGTCTACGTCACAAACACACGCGCTCGCTCGTCCGGAGCGTTTCCGGCCACGAATAATAACGAGTTATTGCCGCAACAACATAAAAAAAACTCTAAATCGAAACAAAGCGGCAAAATGGCGTACTGCTCGCACACGTCCCCCTTCTATTACTGGGGACAGTATTTTTAAATACGTGTATATCTTGTCGGGATTTTGCATGTTTCAGCCAGATATTTTGTTAACCAATAACGTCTTTACAACATTTTCATAGCAAATGTTAGGAAAAATGTATGAGCGCGCTAAGCGTGTTTTCAAGATGGCGGTTGGTGAAAAAATTTTGAAAAGCGAGTTTGCGGTTCGTTGTTATTCGGCCAATGACGACATACGGAAAGTCAACAACAAACGAAGTCTTGGTTATAACTTGTTGGCATCGTGGAAAATAATTATGTGTACGTATCGCGCTGTCACAAACAATTATTACACATCACTTCCGTCTTCAGAAGCCGGTTCAAACCGTCATTTTCAGGAAACTTCTGCATATATTTGCTATACTATCACAAAAACAGACCATTAAAATTCGCCATTTTTTTCCATTTCTAGGTTCGTCTCCCATGACGCAATACTGCTAGAATCGAAGATAACAATTTTTTGTTCCTCAAAAAAGCTAACTTTGTTGCGAAAAATGTTTTTTTGTATGATTTAAGTCGTTTTTGTGGGGCTTTCTATTACGAATTTATTGGATTTTCCCATATTTTGCTTAGTCTCTCAAAAGTATATGTTATTTCACATGATTGGGCAGCTTCACCTGGTCAAAACGTTGTACACACGCAGCGCCAAAGGCCAGGTGGCGCTGCAATAACGGATATTTTCAGCTAACGTACCGTATCATTGTTTATTTAGGAAATGTGCTCAACTTTTTTTTCTAATAACATACTAACAATTATTTTCAGGGTTGCCGCCTTGATCTGCCACTGCTGGTTGAATTTCAAATTTCTGCCTTTCCTTCCCTTGACCTTGGCTTCAATTTTCCTCAAGTTTACTACTAGGCTAAAACGTGATTATGTTGAAGCAATTATATAAAGTTGTTCTTGGTATACATTCCCATGACTGGCACTTTACCAAAGTCCAGTGGCCATTAAAAACTATGTCAGCACATTACATTACATTATTACTCCTGATATCTATTCCCAGTTTATCTAGTTAAGACAGATCCACTGACTTCCTCGATTTAGCGCCGCATTTTATCAATAACGTGACAACAAACAAAGTGAAACTTACTAGCTGTCCTCTGCTGTTGCGGAAAAGATTGTTGAGAATGAGCAGGTAGAGGCTGATGTCTATGATGGTGGTTGCTGTGGTTGTAGTAAGATGCCAAATAGGCGGACGTTAGGTGTTTCGGACTCAGACTGCTACTTGGACTATCCGGCGTTCTTGGTGGTTGACCTGGTATAATTCAACCAACAAAATTTCAACAATGATTCCATCTAGTTAGGAAAAACACAAATAATAATAAAAAAAAAGGAGACACCACTGACCCGCAGAGGAACGCAGATGCGACTTGCTCTCATCCGTACTGCTAGCATGTCCACTACTACTGTCCACATCGGACACTCCACTGTCGGCTGGACTTGGCGGCAAGGAGCCGGTGGACGTGGCACCACCGTTGACGGTCATCGTCGTCGTCCTGGAACTCGAGTTTCCTGATGGCGACGCGGACGAAGTGAACACCACCGGAAGTGGCAGAGGTGATGGCCTACTGAGGATGCCCTGCAACAGCGTTTTGCTGTCCTCCATGGGCGGACTGGCGCTCGGAGACTCCAGGAGCTCCGAGGGACTGGTGGACAGGTCATGGGGCTTGTCGCAGTTATCGCCCACTGAATAGATGAATAAATGAATAAACGCAAAATACATATATAATTATATATATATATGCCATCGATCGATCAATATTCCCTTCTTTGATTTTATTTCGACGCCACGTGCACACCACCAAAAAGCCAAGAGGAAAAGCGATCAGAGGTGACCTTAAAAGAGCGCAGGCCATCAACCCGTAATGTTGCGGCCTTGGAAACAGTGCCTCAAAAGCTTTGATACACGATATAATACGCATTTGAAACGCGACGACTTTGGCGATCGCTGTACAAAATACAAAACAGGAAGCGTGTTTCACGTTTCGTTTGGCCGACTTCCCGGCTTTTGGCGCGCAACCGAGTCCTTGACCAATGGCACACTCACTACGCAAAATCAAGCAAAACGTTTTTCACCCGGAAGTTTCACATATACGCAGTATATAGCCTACTGTACACATACAAACACACACACACACACTCTCTCTCATATCCGCCTGCCTTATTATTGTTTATTATTTTATTACTTCTGTAAGTCCCGTGTGGAAGTGCAAACACACACAACGGACGTCAACAAAACGTTACGTTTGTTACAGTACGTTGTTACGTATCTCCAAATCGGCCTAGTTTACATGCGTTTACATTTCCATCCAACAAAGCCCACTTTCTGGACAAACTAAATGTACGTACTTTCTTACTGACCAGTACTACACCTGTTTTGAATGCTATTCAAGTTGCATTTATAGTTGGACTTTCAATTGAAACTATAATCTAACTATACGCTTTCGCTGGGTAATAAAGTTGATACACATTAAAAAGTATACGTAATGCAATACTAAAAATTGAGAGGAAAAAAAAAAACTTGGTGTCCTGAAACAGTGATCATGTGACAACTTAATAGAGTATTATTGCAATAACATGCTATAATTCTGTCCGCAGAAATTTAAATGGCTGATAATTCACTGCAATACAGCTATATTTTCAAAAATTTCACACGTGATCATCGTAGAATAAAGCGTTCACAATTTATAACAATAGTTTTGTTGTTATTATTCCAGACTCTGTTGTTAACGCTGCCATTGAACGTATTATTGGATTGCGCCATTTGATATAGGGTATATAATTTGACAACATAAATATTTTTCGGAAACTTCTGTCAATCTTCAGTTGTTTCATGGATATTCCTCATATAATTTATGCAAATATGAAAACGCCCTCTTACAGTAATAATTAAGGCTTCTTGTTGTAAACTTTTTGTAAAAAAAAACAAAAAACTATGTAATAAAATTGGAAATCACATGAAAATATGTAGGGATTCCTCGTCGATTTTCCCATAGGCTATTTCCTATACTTTTTTGACATTTATATAAATTTAAAACATGTGCATAAACAAAGTCTGTAAATCCAAATGCTATCAATTAGACGTGATTAAAAACAAAATTCACAGCAGATGAAATTCAATAATTTTCGTTTTCAAAACATAATTATCAGGAAAATACAATCCTTCAAAGGGAAATTTAAATATAGAAAGAACATTAGACCCCAAGTGCTTATATTTCGCGACCAAGTTCCAAGTACCACAGCCAAAACAAAATACAAAAAGCTGTCTCTCGTATGCCCCATAAACCATCTGTCGGTGTAATTAAATTGGTAGTTGATGATATATTTCGCAAAATAATTTTAACCAAAAGACGTGCATTTCATAATATTGTATATGCTGCTCTCACTTTCAGATTGAAAGTTGTATCACAATTTCATTGTAGACGTGGAAGCAGAATGAGGTCAGAGTCAGGCAGAATGTAAATATAAAAAAAGTAAAGAAATGCGAAGAAGATAAAGAAAAGAAGTCGCACATTACTGTATACCTGCCCTTTGAAAGACAGGGTCACGGTGCGGTGTGCTACTTTCTCTCCCTCGTCAACATTCCCTCCCATTGCAAACAAAACTTCGCCCCGAGCCGAATGCCAAATACATCCAGCCAAAAGTACTTCCCCCACATCATTACCCCTAGCATCCACATCCCCTAAACTACCACCGGAAGTTGGCAACCGCAAAGCTTGCCCGACTGTGTCACTAGGGCACGGTCATACGCTAAAGCGCAAGGGGCCATTTTCACTTTTCCATGTCGCAGTTATTAAAATAAATGGCGGCCAGAAATCGAACGTCATATCGCCGATCGCTCGTTCTAAAGCAGTACGGGGAAAGAAAGAAAAAAACGAAAGTGATACAGACGATGGATGACGACTTCGATGACCCGTCGACCCAAAAAACAAACCACACACACCTTACTTTCCCTTTCCCCCTTTTCCTTTTACAAGTTCCCAATTGCTATGTGGGACGCGTTCCCGATTTTCGACCGTTCTCCAAAGAGACCGGAAACTGAATGATACTGTACCGCTACCCTCGCACCCGGAGGAAACAAACAATAATCGCAACAAAAAATCAACTTTTTACTTTCTCTGCTAGCTTACTATATATGCAACAATACCGAATTGGGCCAATTTCCTTCAACATCTGCAACCTTAACAATATTCGCGCACGCGTTTAATGATGTTTTTTTACGCGCCTGCGCAACAATATTGCGCGCAATCCTGGCCGTACGCAACTTGTTGCCGTGCGCGTACATTGGAACGTTGCACGGAAATTGGTTACACGCAACCTACTTGCAATCACCCCAATTTCCCTTCGAACTTGCATTTCTAGGTTACAAAATTTCTACTGAAACCTGACCTACCCGTTCTATTTTACTGCGCGATACTGGCGATACTCACTTTCTTTTTAATCCAACACACACACATATACAATGTACATATATAACGATAAATCTGAATCATTTTAAGAACGAAATTGCTATTACGTCAATTAAAATGGCAATGTCACGGTCGGTATGGCGGCCGTTCGTCTCTTATCACGCAATAAAATTCAAGAATAATGCAACGAGGAAAACTTTTAACTTTCTTCTCAAATCGTGTGACGTCATAAGCCCCCTGCACCAGGGTTAGCCAGGGTGGAGGAGGAAGTAGGAAACTCGAACAAGAGCAAGCACAAGAGACAAGCAAGAGGGAGAGGAAAGCTTTGCAGCTCCCTAAAATAGCTTGCAACAAGGAAGTGGGCGAGACTATTCCCCCTACCCCTCCATCCCCCCTCTAACCACGGCAACACCAGCGGAAATCAGGTGGCAATCTATTCGTCACGTCACAGGGGCCCTAATTCCCTCCCGCCCTCCTACCCCATTCCTATTTTTGCCGAGCGACACGAAAACAGGCATGCCAACATCGATCACCGTTTTCATCGATTTCAAGCGCGCCGTATGGGCAGTTGCGCGACGCGCGATTCGCAATCCAACGCAGCGAATGTCTAGCGAAAGCATAGCGAAAGCGAGCGGCGAGCTGCGCGCCCTCTGGCGGCGCGCACTAGCTTGGCCTTGGCAGCAGTCAATGCACTCCGATCCGCCTGGGGGAGGGATCTGCGTGGAGGACGCGCAAAAATAACCGCCGAGGCGCTATGTACGTTCGGCTCAAATACACACAGAAGGCCCAACGGCAACAAATCCAATCAAATTTTGCGATAAACAGCGCAAAAAATATATAAAACCAAACTGACGCTGTACAGTAACGACAATGATAATTTTTGCTTCGCAGAATCGTAGCGAACAAGCTGTTCAAAGGGGCATTGATTGACAAATACAGTATATTATGTTGAACCCACCTCCTGCCAAATCCCCACCCATTTCAACAAAAGATTAGCCCACTTTTTGGCCGTTCTCATTTGCAATTATTACACTATTAAATTATACCGCGGAAAGAAAGTAGAAACGCAAGACGCGAGTTTCATATTCAATGAAAGGAACTTGGACCGGAACTTGCGCGCATTTTCAGCACAGCGTTTTAAATTAATAAATTTATACAAATCAACAAATTACGTAGTCAGAAGATCATAATTGCAGATTAATAACGAAGTGGGATTGGCAGGGTTTTTTTTAACCGATAAGTGAACGCCGGAGAGTTTATATCGGGAAGTAGACGCAATAAAATCGGATAAAAATGAGGAAAACAATGTGCCATAATCGCTCAACGAGAAATCGCTAGAAGGCAGCATAGAAAGCGAAAAACAGCTTCTTAAGACGCGAAACGGGTCATCTGTTTGAGGTTACCTCCTGACCTAAAACCGTGTCAAAGGGTAGCGCTACAGGCACATAAAGGAAGGCAAGGGGGTGGGGCGCAACAACTGAAAGTTACCTACACCTCAACCCGAAACTAAAGTTTGACAAAAACAATAAGAAACTCACGATATCGATGCATGATGGCCTTTTTGATACTGTACGTTTTCATGTCCCTAGACATTTTGACAGCGTTTTCCGTTTCTGTCTCGTCCATTGTCATCTTGGTCTTGACCCTGTCACCAAGAAATGGACCTCCTTCTTCTCCACCTCCTCTTCCTAGGTGACGGGTGTTATCATCGTTGACAACAACAACAACCCCGCGAACGCGACACCCGAAATCCAGAGCGCGAAAAAATCCTCCAGCTGCGGCGATTGAGTTCTCTAGAGTTCTGTGCCGACGAGCGAAACTGAATGCAGCGCGAGCCGATCGGCTAATCCGTAAACAGCCGAACTTCACCGGACTTTGCCGAACGCGAGCCGAGTGCAGACGAACAATCTTTACTGATCAACGACGGCGCTCCGCCGTTCCGTTCCTTCTCGAGAAGCGTGCGGAAATGACCTTAGCACGCTAGCTGAGCGTCAATCGGGCTCCGGGACGGACGGTCATGTGACCCACTTCCGACTTGGAGTGAAAGGGAAGCAGGGTGCGTGGTGGATGGGGAGGAGACAGCAAGAGGCGAGAAAGGAATCGCGGCCAGAGGGGTGAGCAACGATGGATGGCAAGTGTCGTGGCAACCGAGCGTACTTTCATTTACGGGCGCTCACTTTCAATGGCATGCTTCCCTCCGGATGGGAACGCATTTCGCGCTCGCAGCCAATCGCAGCTCAGCTTACTAGGTCACTCGGAGCAGGCGCAGTAGCGCGCAAAGTTGCTAGACGCGGCTACCGGGCGAAAGCTTGCGTTCCAGTTGATGAAAAGCCGAAATGTTTCACATAATAAAAAACTATACAAATCGAACTGCTTATTTTAACGGGAGTGTGTGTAACCAGTTCGCGCGCTAAAACATGTTTTCAAAATTACCCCTATTCCCAGGGGTGTCATCTACTGCCAATGAAAGTATAGTTTCAACAACTTTTCAATTACAGTTTCCTATTTCATTATCAACTGGTGGTGTTACAGCAGAGAACCCAGTCTCTTTTTCATTAGTTTGTTAAATGCATTGTATAAACAAAGTAAAACAAGATTTTACATATTCTCCCATGCAAGACTCTTGTTTGCAACTCATTTCAGTGCAACATCCCTATTCCAACATTGCATCAGAACTTGCATCGATCAGAATTTCAAGCAACATAATTGCAAAAGTATGCCATAAGTGGGGAAAAATACATTTCGACAATAAATTATAATACAATAGGCCTAATTTCGCAGCGTCTATGCTGTTAAATGTGAAAGTCTTCTCTGAACTTTATATAAAGCTCCTTATACCTTATTGTTACGCGATGAAGAATTGTCAGTGGTAAAATACATTACAAATAAAAACTTTTACTTTATCTTTTGTTTTATTAAATGAGCAGATTTATGCCATAAAGTATAATTTCGTACACAATTTGAACATGACGAATGACATTCTTGCTAATCAGTTGGCATTTGACTTTGTGCGTTTTTAATCTGTTGCAGGAAATCGCTCACATAAGTTGGGGAAAAAATAATCTGGCTTCTTGCGAAAGCTCGCTTGCGGGGTGTAGTGAACTGAATCACACACAGCTCATTCTATATATTTTCGTAGACTATGTACCCGAGAGATAAAACTCTTGAAAAATACATATATACATATATATATACACACTTACAACGCCTAATGGGAAAATTGCGGGCCTGACCCGAATGGCGGAAGCGGAAAGTGGGTCGAGTCGTTGCTCAAAAGTGAAACGCGTTTTAACCTTGATGCCCCTACTTTCCCCACTAAAACCATCAACACCCTCTTTCATATCCGGCCCATGGCCCCTTGAGCGACTACTACTTCACGAGTTTATCACACGAAAAAGGAAAGGAAAAGAGGAGGGCAGCGGACGAGCGTCCTGTCCGACCTCAGAGGACCTGGTTCACTGCCCCAAACCGACTCAAGGTCACAGCCAAAACTTGCAACAACAACCGTGGACCGCCACTTCCGGTTGCAGACAGCTCTACCCACTCCAATATCTCCTTATCCGTCGTCCTAAAAACGTTTCCTACAATGCAAAAGCCCTTAAACAGCCTCCCTCTTCCGGTGACTGCAGCAGCATATAGCCTCCCTCATGCACTTCTCATCCGCTTCTACTCTCTAATACCAAACTCGTAACCCACCTACTTTCTTTGTTTTGCACACGATTTTGCAAATCACTCTCTTTAGCCTGTGCTACTCCTTTTAGGAGTTTACACTTTCTTGACTTTGTCGAAGGAAATACCGACGCCATGGAAACGAGGTCAGTGTACCATCGTGCGTCACCGCGTAACCACGCCCACCGCACAACGTTTAGAGGCTACCAGGGTCTCGCTTCACGTTCTTTATTCCCTATATATAATACATTCCCAACCCTCCCGCCACCTCCCAGTTTCATATTCGACGCAACTTCCTCGTTGCTACGCCCACTTTCTTTGTTTTCCCTGTTACCGCTTTTCCCCATTCTTTGTTTCCGTTTCTCTCTTTGAAAACAAGCACACAAACACACACACACACACGGACGCAAAATCATTACAAAGATAGATGCTGATAGTGCAAGCCACGCCTACTCTAGCCGGAAACTCGAAACTAAGCGAACGGGGTTTGGACGAATGGCGTGCCAGAGGAGATAGGAGACTGCAAAGCCTCGCTAGCCTCAAAGACGGCAAGTTCAAGGCAAGTCGACGAGTGCTCGTCGACGATTGGCTGAACGTGCGCCCTCAGCGCCGTCCAAGGTCGTGAGGGGTCGTTGCGCGAACCGAGTCAACGCCACCAACCAAGGTCGGGTAGTGAGCGCCGCCCTGCGGATGGCTGGCGAAACTCGAAACAGAAGCCCGCACGTCGCATATTTGATATTTGCTACACGCCCACACACATCCCTGTCTTTGAAAACTGGCAGTCAGCGTTATTATTACAATAAAAAACAAAAAAAACTTGGTTCAATCCGATAAGAAATTATTGCATAATTTGCGGATGTCAATTTCAAAACAATTCTTCTTTTCTCTCAGCTTATTTCCCGACATCTAGTTTCATATTTCGTATCAATTTTGAAGGGGAAAAAATAAATTTACGTATTGAAAAACAATGAACTTAGTCAGCATTATCACCGATAGGGTGGGATATAAATACTATGATAAATCCAAGGATAAATTAACGAGTTTTCCGATACAATTCTGGAAAACTATATGTCTAATCATTTTTACACAGCACAAAAATAACTCAACAGCAGAGTAATAATATCGGATTCTACAGTTCCGCCCACTCTTCTAAGGACCTCACAAAAAATCCCACGAATCGATACGCCACGTATCGGTCATTGTATCGACGCCATTTTCGTCGCAGGGCAAAATTTCACGACGTCATTTCCGATAACTACAACATTTCTTCCGGTCTTCAACCGCCTCAAGTTCTCAACAAACAAACAAAAAAATAGTATTTTACTTGACGTGAGCAACAAACACGAGGGGGCACCTGTCCGGTTCGATATGGGCGTGGGCAGTTAGCCGGACAAAACGGTTTCATTGGTCGTTCTAACAAAACCAAGGCCACATTCCCTATTTAGCCCAAGTCAACGGTCGCCGTAGGTATTTTCAAGTTTGAAGGACCAATCGGCCAAGACCTTGACATTGAATCACGTAAAACTCGGTGTTTATAGACCAGTTTTGCCGTGTAATAACAATATTTGAACTTGTTTCTTATCGAGGTTTTTATCTGGGAAACGCGTCACACTTTCCCGTTGACATCGACGGAAATGAATGCTAATCTTTCAGATTGAGGGTTTGGGGATGAGGAGGAGGGTACTAAGGGGGACGCAACAAACAAACAAAATTTCGACCAGAGAACTTTGGGACGTCTCTCGGCCGGCACAGTGACCCACTTGTGCCCTCTGAAAACCGACAAAACTTGCTTTCATCCGTCTTGGATACGCACTTTAGCCTCTTGCTTTAGCATCGAAACTTTGCAAACATCCCCGTATCACGACGTAATATATCTATCACTTTTGCTACAGACTTCTACAAAAAACTTTTTACACCCTTCCATCAAACAGCTGTTATGTGGTTGAAAAGAATAATAGCAGAGGAAAGTTAGTGACGTCACGCACACCCACAACTGGCGTGTTTGCTGTAACAAAGCAATATACAATACTCATCTGTACTTGATCGATTTCTTTTTAACTTAAAAACAGCAGAAATAATCGATGTCATCATCATATACCAATCATACTCAGTTAGTTTTGGTTGTCTCAATAATGAACAGTCAAATTTTCCCGCAAAAGTTTGCTTCTTTGTGACGTCACAATAACGATTCTAATAATACGCTACACGCAATTATGTATGTAACAAGATGAGACATTAAATGCAAACTAAGCTCGCATTGCAGAAATGATGCATGCGTTCTGTGAACAAGATTGAATGAAGAAAATTTCATTTTCGTTCAACCGCGAACCCGGATAAGCGAAAGTATTTGCGCTCTTGCAAGAATTTCTAACCTATAAAAAATAATGGGTCAGGTGGGGAAGAAAGTAACGACATTCCCTTGTACTTCCCAGCCACGCATGGTCTCAATTTCCAGGTCATCAGGAACTGACTCGTATCAGTTCGCCATTTTTTCGTGCGAGTTCACCATTGTGACCAAAATCGAACTGGCGCCCCCCAGCGGAGAAAATTGGCAGTCACCTATGCAACAGCAAAATCAATTGAAGTCCACGTAGCTTTTATTCAGAAAATCCATTTGAAAAGTATGACAACTTGACTGTTGCTGCCATCTGGTAACTGTCCATTCTATTCACGGACCATATTACACCAAAAAGTAGCCTATATCATGTTTATCAGCTGGCACAGATTTTCACAATTTTGTGCGTTTCAAAAACAGCTCTATGTCAATGGGAACTTTACCTCGTTATGAGAATTATAAGTTTCATCAGTGGTTTCAGTGAATTTTCCCTGTTCAGAGTACTGGACATTACAGGCGAATGACTTGTTTTATGGACATAAAAAAGACTAGATGATTTAGATTAAAGTAATATTTATAACACCTATTTAACAATTTCAGTTTTGGAGCATTCATTGTTGAGCTGTGTGAATATTTGTGTCCAAAATTGTATTTTCAATCATGCATGCTCATATGAATACTCATTTTTGGACACAACATCGTATTTTTAGAATTACTAAAATTAAACTTCCAAAATACAGTCGACTCCATTTATAACGAACTCGCTTATAACTAACTATAGCAAGAGACTATAGCAATCCCGATACACGTCCACCCGATTCGATTTGTCTCTTCGATAAACATTGTGTGCCATTTTACGACCCAATTTCGTTATCAATTGTAAAAATTCGATACAAGTCCTACCAAGAGCAACAGGATGCAAAAATACGAAAAACTGCTACAACTGTCCCAATAAATGTCACAAATCAATGGCATATTCTCTGTCAACAAGAAAACGCGCTACATTTTTCGCTATTCCTTGGTCCTTATATACAGGTTCACTGTATTAAGAACGATGCAGGCATACATCAGGAATGCCGGCATATTGTATAGTGCTTCTCAAATCAAGGTTGCAGAAATTCCCTCTTGTTTTCTTGCTTTATGGAGTAAATCCTTACACCAAAAAACATTCCATTATGCAAAGTTGATGGAGTATACTTGGTAAAGTTAATTGATATTAATGTTTTCAAAATTAGGCCTAAATAGTATGTGAAATAAATTCTTTGCAATCATTGGAATGTGCAATCTTGAGTTGAGACGAACTATAAACAAAACTTATTTTCGTTCAAATGCTGAATCTTTTTTTTTTCGAAATGCTATTGTTGGTATCAAGTGAAATCAGGGGTTGGCATGGACATGCAAACTGGCTATCGTAATAAACGCACTAATCTCGTGCGCAACTTTTCCGCATTCATTACATTTTGCATTTCATTATTATACACATCGTATTTACGTATGTACATAGTGAGCGATTCAAGATAAAAAGCAACTCGGCCAACTGCGCCATACACAATCCTATAATAAACGAATGGGAAAGTGAAGAGGAGATTGCCCAGATCACGTGACCTGGTCATGGCGAGGGTTAAGGGCGTCAACCTTGATCCGGTGCACGGACAGGTGCGTAACACCATTACCGGTACTTTGCGTGACGTCACAATAACTTTCCCACGCAAATTTATCTCTACATTAAATGCGGCCACCAAACGCAAAACTCTCATATACCAGGGGAAAAAATTAACAAATTCACATTAAACATAAAGAACTTTAAATGAAATAAATTATTGCATTTCTCCAGGATATTATGTCGGTGTACAATAAAATGACTAGTGCCCAGCAAAGTAAACATGTTTGCTCTAAGTCTTGTAAACAATCGATTTAACCAGAATCTACTGTATTTACAACCCAATATGATAATATTGCACAGCTGTTTGACACATTCCTGGTATCCAGGGTTATTACGTGGCAGTTATAAAATTTAAAACATTAGGCGACTGAGGTTGATAAAAAACATTATGGCCATATAAGTATGAAGTACTTAGTACGTCACGAGTGGCCAAGTAACACAAATTATATTATCAGTCTGTATTCAAATAAGTCTACGCTGCAGTGTACATTCGATAGCAAATGTAATATGGATCAACAAACATTGGCGACAATCAGTTCAAGTATTACGTAACGCAAATTCTTTACTTTTTTACCTGGGGGGGGGGGGGGGGGGGGGGGGGGGGGGGGGGGG
>JAQFZQ010001411.1:0-19777 GCA_034696005.1 Glomeris marginata | reverse complement strand
AAATCTTTTTTATTTATTTCGTTTTTTATTACAATTTCGTATTAAATTTTCTCGTTCGAGAAATTTCAAAGTGTCTAATGTCTGGACCCTGATCACTAGGGCTCTGTGTATTAGAAATAAAATCACTGACCTGAAATTGTGATCACACTTTGAATTTAATTGAACACGCCATTTAGCTATTTAGAAGCATTATTAATCCGTATCATAAAAATAAACCAATAATTACAGTCATAACGTATTTAGATATCATACGTTGCACTTCACATTAATTCATGTTAAGTATACACTTGAAACTAGTTCAATGGTATAGTAGTATTAAATTAGGCCATCATTTTCAATGCATTGCACCATCCCGGCATTTATATATGTTTAAGTGTACTTATATGTACTGTACATACAGTATATGTTGGTGAGCAGGGCAGTGATATCACTTCATGCAAACTCGCACATGCACACAAAATGGACACAGAATCCATTGCACGCTATCCGAGTCTCCAAATTTCACCCACTCATTCAACATTTTCCCACATCTAAAAGATAGGATGTTATATTCATAGGAAATATACGTACATCTCTACATACGGCCACTATATATTAGTATTTTTTGGTTAGAATTTAATCTGGCTCCGTTACGTGCCGAATCTCACCTTCGCGCGCAACAAACCGGTGGTTCCATTTCTCTTATATTGCCTACTTAGCTGTGATATAATGTCAATTAAAGCCTTTCTAGAAGGACTTGAATCATTAGCAAACTTAGATCTAGCCATTGGTTTTAACTACAGTGATAATACCCATGCGGCCATGGAGTCGAACGGATGCTTCTGCGCTCATCGCAGAACTGTGTAAGTTCTCTTTCAAACTAAATAGTGCTGTATTGTTGTCTGCAGAAGCTACTATGGTTGTGGTTTCATCCTTTCTGAGGATATAATCACTGTATGGAGACAGTTGTAGGCATTGGTAGAATGGAGTGTGTCGGATTATAGCCAGAGTTGTGTAGTCATGCCTAATCCAAGCACCGGGACCAGATATAGCAGGTTGGTGGACAGTGCCAAGAAGGTGGTGGTGGCTGTGTTGCATCCATCCTGATCTCCTACACATTCGCAGTATTCAACTTGTACGTCAAACGTTCCTGCTCGCCGGTAGCATGTTCGACTTCTTTCGTCCTTAATGTAGCCGCAACCGCGGACCACGCGTACTTCTCCTTTAACTGTAAAATATATCACAATTTCTTTCTAAGTGTTCATTGCATTGTACAAAACAATTAAAAGGAAAGAGTTATTAAGGCACAATCCATAAAATAATGTGACATTTTTATGGAGCAGTTGGTGCTTATATTCACGAGTAACAGCATTTGTGTCAGATGCTGGTGGAGATAATAAAATATAATTGTGTTCCTTTTCTTCATTTTTGTTTGTGATACTCTTATTGAAATAGGAACTACTTGACTTCTATTAAGGGTATAATATTTTATCTAAATTCACCCAATTCAACAAAGGGAATCAAGACATTGAGGGTGTGTCAGTGCTGGCATCTGTGCAACATGGCCACCATATGTATGAAATCAATCCTTCAGTCAGATGTATGCTTTTAGAGCACGTGTTTTTCTCTCAATGATTAAATAATCTCACTACATTTCTAGGAAGACTATTTTAAGGGTAGGCAGATGGAAAATTGTTCAAAACAGATATAGCAATATGAATTATCTATTTTTTGAACGTTGGAAGGGTTAAGACAGTCCCCATAAGAACAATGATAAATGTTCAAGTGAATGGTATTCTAGGGACAAAATCTAAATTTTTAATAGGCTATATTGTTATATATAATTGTCTTATAGCTAAGCTTTCTTATTCAGTTTAGATTGTGATTGGTTAGGTTAGGTTAGGTACATGCAAAGTTAAAGATAAACATGCACTTTATAATAATCTTGAATATTACCTGGAAAAGTGTGAAAACATAAAATGCATCAAAATTCAGTATGCAATTACGCTTAATAACCTTTCTGGGTGATTTTCCTGCAAACGGTGGCTGTGAGATTCATGTAATGGTCCCTCATGCTACAGTCCGTAGGCAAAAAGTTGCCAGGTAGAAAAGGATCACCGCATTTCCCATCTAACTTCGACATGCATTCCCAACATCGTATGGCTTGCACTGTAAAATTCAACATGAAGCCAACATGTAAAACATTGCATTGTACCAAGGTAAAAAAATATAAAAACTGAGCCCTAGTGCCATACTGGCACATAGCCAGCAGAAAATGGGCCGTTGTCTTGGCGACCGAAGCCATCAGATAAATGTTACCAGCAAAAGCCTTAACACTAAAACCTTATCCAAAAAGTAATGTATAGAATAAT
The DNA here is from genome assembly GCA_034696005.1 of Glomeris marginata. Lineage (NCBI taxonomy): Eukaryota > Metazoa > Arthropoda > Diplopoda > Glomerida > Glomeridae > Glomeris > Glomeris marginata. The sequence goes on along the minus strand of JAQFZQ010001411.1, from coordinate 17,426 downwards.
GCATCAAAATTTACGCACAGATAAAATTTCTAATAAGATGTTCATGGTTTTAAACATACACAATTCCACATTACCAGATCATGAACCGAAAAGTACGCATTCGAATCACCGCGCTGAATGTTAAACTGACTGAATGAAAATACTAGTAATATTTGTCACCTTCAAAATACATATTCTATACATATTGCATTAAGAATGTTCTACTTATTTTAGGAATATTTAATATTAATGAAGGTATATGATGGGCGTCGCCCCAGCAGAAAATGTCAAAGTTGATGCGACGCGCGCACACCTTTATCCGTGTGGATTCAAAATTCCTTAAATTTCAGGACAGAAATAGTAAAGTGAAAAGGTAAAACGAATCAAGCCCAATGTATACAGATTAATGGAAACCTAATATCAAAATAAGGTGATCGATTGATGGAAAGGTTACAAGTCCCATGCACCGCGATCTGCTCGTATCCTTTTCCGCGTTGCGGTTTGCAAGCAGATGGATGATATGGCACAGTGACACTGGCAATTTGGATGCAAATCCATTTTGTATACCTTGTGTAAGAGCGATGGTCATGAAGAGCAACACTCCAAGGGTGACTCGCACCCAAAGGGTATCCATGTTGCACTTGGAGGAGTGCGGAGCAGCGAGACAAACGCGGATTGCCAATGAATCACCAGGTTTGATTTCGATGATCAAGTCAAATTGGAAGACACGGAGAACAGAAGCAAAAAGCTGGCAGAAGCACTACAAACTGACATAGGAGGGTCCTGGGAAAAAGAGAAAAGAGCACGCATGCGCAATCGTCAGCAGGAATTACACTGGCATCTTCGCACTGCGCATGTACAAAATCGGTCAATAAAGTGATTGTGCTCTCATGGTTCGTGTGTATAGCATTATATATTAAATTCATCACTAATTTCAACACTGAACATAATCAGAGACATGCAACCAAATAGCTTTACTACAAGACACATTGCGCATTCAGTCATATATTATTATTTGTGCATAATTTGCTCACAACTTGCTTATGTAATAGTACTGGGAACTTCTATTTCCTAGATGAACAATTTACAAATATATTATACTTAAATACTGTACGATTACAAATTTAAAGTATTAATCAACTCATTCCATATAGTGCTGATATTATAGCTATACACATGGGAAAATTAAGTTATACAATTTTAAGTACCACTGCATTCATTTTCAACATGACTTGATCCAATGCAAATCATTAAAAGTAGGCTTAAACAGTAGGAAATTTGTGAAATTTCCTGCAAAAAATTGTGGGGTTCAGCCAGTTCAGCTTTAAATCTTCCTAAATATTACTTTCTACATGTAAACATGCAAATAATGCCAAAAGCCTTTGGTATAATATTTACACAAAGACTTTTAAGGATTTGCAGCTATGTTCAAACATTAATTTTGTTTCTGCTTTTATAATATACTCATTATTTTCAACAGTACCCTATATCTTTTTACAGATAACTTTTAGATGTTTACTGTTCAAAACTACCACTTTTCACTTAAAATATTAGAAATAAATGAGCCAATATATAATATTTAGCTGCATTATATGATTTATTGAACAGTTGAATTTTAATTACCATTCAGATAAACCTTCATATAATTAACTTTGTGCTAATAGCTCAATTTTAAAAGATAGAGTTTCTGGTTTAATAATACTATACTATTTAACAGACCTAACATTCATTTTGCTCCTTATTAACGCATTTATAATTACAGGAAAAAATCAATACCATCATGAGTTGATTTTTGCTTAGGACAACCGGTGCAGTGCGAATGTTTGCTTAGGTACAGTGCAATATTACACAGCAAACATTGAACTATTAAAATCATTTAACAAATGAAACGAATTATACATACATCCGTTCAGCTGCAGTTCTTAAAATAGGACAGAATTGCGGTGCCTGATTATGATGAAAAGCTGGCCTGGTTTGTGTGCACCCGTGCAGGACTGAGGCGTCAGTTCCCATGTACACCAGATCTGCGTCCCAATCGATAAACTGCACAGTGACGTCATTGTTACGTCACCAAACGGTATAATATTTTCAAATATCCAGGCAATCATATCCTAGCAATAAGTTAGAAATCGCAGCCATCAAAATCCAATAAAACTTTTGCGCAATTTTCATTGATTGCTAATATCTATACTTGCAATTAAAATTCAATTAAAAATCTTTGGATATAGTGAACCTTGCTTATAATCAACTCGGATATTGGCAAACATCGGCTATTGTCAACAAACTCCAATGTCCTGCCATCAGAATAGGATTTTCAATACAAATTACCTCGCTTTCAGTAAACTTGGGTATAAGGAATCCTGTTACTAAAAATAGCAAGAGGATTTCCCTCTAAAATGAGTTTTTGGACCCCTGATATTGTCAACTGAAGGGTCAGTGACAAATACAATAGGGTAGACCTTGACATCGAGGTGGAATATTACTGATTGGCATCATGTGTAACAGTTATTTGTATAAACTTATTGTTATATCTCTGCAATATAACTAAAAGTTTCTTATAAGAGAGGTTATTCAGCAAGAAACTTCGGCTACATAGGAATCCAAAAACCCCAGTCCTTTCTAGTTGTCTTAAAAGTAAACTTTTGAAAATCCAGGTGTCAAATAAATTAAGATTTTCTGTTTACATCTCCAGAAAAAGTAAGATCCTTTTTTGTATAGGAGTGTTTAGTAAATATATAAACACTGTCCTACAGTGAAGTTTTTGCACAAAAAACATGTGGGGGTGGCTGTAGATATCAATTACAGTAAGGGAAAATGATAGTAATTGTATCCAAGGGTTGTATCATATAAATCATATTCTTGGGAGGAAAAAAATGAAAATATTATTTAGGGAAGTTGCAGTTTAAAACTTCTAATGTTTAATTGTTCTTACAAATTAGTTGAAAAATTTGCAATCATTAAATTGTACTGTTTTACAGGTACTACTAACATGTCCTATCATTCTAAATATTCCCACCTCTGTTTATATTCTAATAACGTTTTATTCATATAATACATCTGGTTTTTAAAAAAATGCACTGTTTTACCTTGATAGTTAAAAATAATGTAAAACTGTAAATGCCCATGTAAGGTACAAACTGCATTAAAAATATTTACACAAGGTTCGTCAACATAGTATTTCCTCCACCAAATCTTACACTTCCCCAAGTAGAAAGTTGCCTAAATAATACACCTCAATAAGTTTGAGTGTTCGTGCTCCCATTTCAAAGAGCAGCGATGAGGTGTGTGATGAGATTTTTCTAAAGATTCTGCCGAGATTCAGAAATAAGTACTTAAAAAAAACACATATTGGAACACAGTCTATGAGGTGTAACTAGAAAAGGATGGAGGATTTCCATAAGGCTATCAGGGTGACTGGAGTGAGAATGAGGAGTGATGTTGTTGGTCGTGCCACGAGTGCAGAGTTGCATCCATCTGTACTGCAATAACAGTGCTCCCAGTATTCTCCATTCTCTTCATGTCCCCAATTACAGTAGGAAGTGACACCAGTCTCTGAGATTTGAGCACAGCTGCGAATAACAGTCCTCCATCTTCCATCCCCTAAACCACAAAAATAGTATACAAGGAAGAAGCAGTTTGTTAGATACATCAGCAAAAACCCTTTCAAAATTAAGCAGCCGATATTCAATTAAAGGTAAACTGAGAGGGTAAATTTATTGCAACCGATTTCTTTGAAAATTTTCCTATGCATGAACAACATGTATTTGCATATGTCCAATTTTTTTCTAATTTTTCCACCGATTCGTTTTTTTTTTAATATAAAAATTCGCAAATTTAACCCCAAAACAGGTCCTCAAAAGTCCTCACACTGTAAAATTGACTCCTAATTTAACTAATATAAGCAAGCTAGGTCCAATAAGGCTTTTGCTAAATTGTATTACAGTATATAATGTGGTCAAAGGGACTAATTTAAATGTAACTTTTCCATTTTTCTACAATTATAATGGTCTATAATCATCAATGGTAAAAACATTTATATATTGGGAAAGTTTGATTGCATGCTGTTGCAATAACAAACACATTTGGTTCTCATCCAACTTTTGAATTCACTTAATTACTTCTGAGAAATTATTCTATATTAATCTGTCATTATTCTCTTATTATGTACTTTGTAATAATTACTGTGTAATGAAGTTTTTTAAATCATTCTTTTACAGTATATTTAGTGCAGCACATTTGTTTGCAAAGGTTTTTGAAGAGGACATTTAATAAAATACAAGAGAATTTTGTAGAGTTGGCTCTAAAATTAGAAACTTATAGTTATAAATGTATACAAAAATATGAATTTCCACTTGAAGTATATGTAGTATTTTTTCAAACCCATCTGAACTTGAAATCATTAGAGCATTGATGCCAACTGTAATACATACTCATTTCATTGTCTAGGTCTGCTGGCAGAATAACAAACAACCCACAGTTTAGAAACATTAAAATCAAAACATCCTCTTCAAATGATAAAAATATTGCTAATTTTCAATACAATCTATAATTTCATTCATGCTGAAATTTCAGCAAAATATGTTACCTACACATATATTAATTACTACATAGAAATCAACAAAGTATCACATTGCACAGGCAATGGCTACATAACATTTAATATTTTGTGAACAGCTTTATAAATCTGATTGTTCAAAACATTTTTAATATTTTGTTGATCACAGTAAATACCTAAGTAATTTACAGTTCCATTAAAAACCCATTTGTGTCCATGTTTTTAGTCAAATTACAGCAATTTGACTGTAACAGAGGTTGCAAGTTAATGGACATGTGAGACAATTCAATTGAAGTTGCACTGCTCCGTCTGGTGCAACTTGATTGAATCAACCAGTAATGTGCAAATGGACAGTGCAAACACATTTCTATCGATTTTGATGGGTGATTGCGTGATGTCTGTAGAAAAGCCAAGAAGTGAATCTACTCAGACTATATAAGAAATTTAACGCAGTAATCGATTCAATGCAGATTAACTCGAGTGAGGTCATCATGACTAAACATTATTTAACTACATTGAAAATGTCAATTAGTGACTTGTAATTGCACATTCAAAATGCTTTCATTATTATTGTCACACTGTAAAAAATGTGCCAAAACTTGGGGAAATCCATATACATAATACAACACATTCAATGATTACATTTGGAATAATCATTGCAACAAGTTTGTTCATGAATCAAAAAATATAGTGGATTGCAAGAAAATAGCCGAGAAGAAAAATTTATATAGTAGTGTATATGAAAGATGAGTCACATTGATGTCACTGTCAAAATGAAAAGCATTCATTGCCACATATATTTATGAATTTCAGTAAACTGAACATTATTTCTTAAAAGATCAAAAGAATATTTTGCACAGAAGGAAAACAATGTAAATTCTGGAAAGAAAATCATCAAATTTCCTGTGTTCCACTTAAACAATGTATTTGAGACAATAAAAAGTAGGTGTACGTGCAGGTGAACACCATGTCCATTTTCCTTGCATTTCAAAAAATCCTCAAATACAGTTTAACTATTACTAGTGGACCATGCATTTTTCAGATTCAACATTTAAATTAAAGAGCAGCTTTAAATACACCTAGTTGTTTAATATTAACTACTGATTTTATAAGAAATAAGAGCAAACCTTGAATCAAGTACAATGGTAGCTTAATTTACACCTGAATATACAAAGTATACTTACAGATGAACCCTTTCGGTCCCTGCTTTGTTATTTTAACGCAGATAATTCCTGGAACATGAGCTTCATCACTGTAACATTCAACAGGTACATTTCTGACAGTGTCGAAAGGGTTGTACACTCCACAAGTGTCATGGCTTCTATCCTGGTCTGAGCTGCATTGGTAACATCGAATCGCAGATCCTGAACAACACACAAGCAATTAATAAAAATTTATTCTATATAAAAAAATAAATACAGTGTGTATGTTTGTAATCTAGCATACTAATTTGAAAAGAACGCATTATATTTATTATGACCCGTATAAAAGTAATTCATGACCATGCCAATGAATCATGGATTTAACATGAATTTCATGACCATTTTCAACAATCATGCATTTTAGCAGGATTATCAAGAACATCAAATTAGTAGACACCCCATGCAATTTTAATTATTGTATTTTGTGTAGAAGAATATATACAAAATATATTTGTTTGTAATTATCCAGCATATAAATACATTCAACTTTTTACTATTATTGATTCCCACCTTCACCAGGATATTCCCATCACTGAATAGCTGGCATTTTAATAGATTTTTCATCACATTGTTCGTTTTCCTTCGTTTTACAGTTTCAAATTTCGCGGCACTTACTACATAACAAGTGGGTGCGGTTTGTCAGCACTAAACTCCCATTTTACATCATTATTGCGAATTAAATGAGCTCTACAACAAATATTACAATAATTGGCGTATTTGTTAGGTAAACTTTTGGGAAAGTTACGAAAGTATCCCATTGTTTACCTGTACTTTTCACGGAAGAGGATCAATTTCACATGCGTTTACCTGTGCGTTTATTCTGAATAAACCCGACTAAAATCGATAAAAACTCACTCACCGTAAGGCACAATCGTCGCTAGCAGAATGGCGATGAAGCCAAATTGGTTTATCTGGACGGATAAGATCATTTCTGGACGGAAACAATTTACAAAACATGCGAGACAACGAAGCGTTTGCGAATTTCAGGTGAGAAATTTCAGGGCGTGGCAACGCAATGTTGCCAATCTACTCGGTTTCCAAGCAAGGTAGTTCGGTACGATAACCAATTTCCCTTTAAGTTTCCATTTAAATCTCGCCATTTAAAAAGAAATTGAGCGTTTACAAATTTATATTCGTTAGTTATTCGCGAATCCAAGAGCTTCTTTATAAATTTTCGAAGATATTGAACATATTTCCCGATATTTCCGCTTTCTCCGAGACGAAATATAGTATCGATACATGTATCGAAATGATACCGGTACTATACGTGTACGTCGCGTTTCGACGCAGTGATGACGTCACAGCTTGCCAACCGACGCAGGAAATCGCATCTGCCAACAATGGCTGACGAACATAGAGAATTTCTTAAAAACTCCGATGCAGACTTAATAAACCAGATAAAAAAATACAATATACTTTACGACGCAAATGTAAGCGATTATAGAAATCCACAAAAACGACAACTGGCTTTTCAAGCAATTGCATCTAATTTAGGCTCATCAGGTAAAATTTCTAAAATTGCATGCGTCCCGATGCGTCCTGTAAATGTTAACATTTTTAGGATGATAGTTATTATATTTATTCAATATTGCAATTTGTAGCCCTGCCCCTTCCTGGCATCTGTGACGTCACAAACGATTTACATATATTTTGAATTTCTAGCTTTTGATAATACTGTATGTGTATATAATTAATTACACATATGGCTAAAAAGAGAAAATGTTTCCCTTTTCAGCTGGAATTTGTGAAAATAGATGGAGGGTGTTGCGCACTCGTTTTGCCCGTGAATACAAAGTAAGGACTTCTGGAACACAAGGGACCCAAAAACAAAAGCAATGGGGCCTTTACAACATGATGAGTTTCATTGCACCACATGTTATACCTCGCAATAAGTAATAAATTAAATGCTTAAAATTGAGCCCAAGAAAGATGAGATGCTAATAATCGAATGGTATTCAGGAAGGCCAATGTACTGGTACCAAATGATCATACCGCAACCAGTTCAACATTGCCCGGTAGCCCTTCATCAAGCACCATCCAAAACCCTATTCCAATGGAGATCTGGGTTGACAGTAATACAACATCACAACAGGATTATGGTGATGATAGTAGACAGGCAGAAGAAATTGTGAAAGCAATAGAAGAAACCCAAAATCGACTTCGCACAGCGACATTTCCACGCAACGCTACGGCTACTACAAAAAACAAAGGTATATTTCATAATGGACCAATGGAGCCTATGGATCGATGTACCAATGAAGTGTGTTTGTTTTTTAGAAGCAGAAAAGTCTCAAGATGGCTTAACGAAAGAGATTCTGGACCTCATAAGGATAACGGATTCCGTAATAGCGGGATCGTTGTTGCGGCAGCCGCAGGATTGCGAAGAAATGTGGCTGCTCAGCCTAAAAGAAGATCTGAAACGGTTGTCCAAAGAGAACCAGTTGTTATTTAAAGTTAAAGTGTCCACACTCTTATTTGAATTGTCAAAAGAGAACCAATAAAATTTGAGTTTTAATAAAATTACAAACTAATGAAAATACAAATTCTACAAATATGAATTTATTGGTGTATAAAAGTTAAAATTAGTCCCATCACACAGACCCATTCACCTTGCTCAGGCAAACCTAAATGCCTTATGTACAAAATGAGATTCAATCATTCACATCATTTCTAACCCAGTTACGGTCAAAACATTTAAGTACGCGACATTAAGACAATCCTACGTATAAAATAGTATGTACAGTGAGGCACTTCTGTGTATATGCGGAATGTAACATTTGGGTGGAAAAAATATATAGAAAATTTATAAGTATAAAATTCCATTGTCTATAGGTGACTATCCAGAGATTCTGCCTCACGTGCGGTCAAATGTTCCCAAAAGGGTGTTTCTTGCGCACACTGGCCAGTTTGGTTCACCTATTCAATACTATTTAGTTAGCTGTACTGTTGTCTGTCTGTTGTCTCAGGGACATGATGCAGCAATACTGCAGATTGACCGAGACATTGGATTTGGTTAACCGTTCCAGGCTTACCGCAATCTTCTCTAAAATGGAGGTCTCTGTACGTAAACGGTCAATGCGGCAATGAAAAATAAGAGAATTTGTGAGGATTTTGTCAGGTATGGAGCTGAATTGCAGCCATCTTTGCTCCAACATTCACAGTATTCAATGTGAATGTCCCAAGTGCCAGATCGAATCAGACAGTATCTTTCATCACCGCGGCGTCTCATTTTTTCGGGGTCGGAAAGCCACGCGCATCCACGAATGTACCGCCATTCTCCTTCAACTAAAACATGATGAAATGGTGAAATCAGTATAAATATTACATGTAATTGCACATATTTAATGTCTACTAAACTTTCATTTCAAAATTTCAGTATTTTCAAGGATATTTATAACTTTTTCCCAGGACACAAAATACATAAAGTGAAAGATAGTTACATAACAAACCACATTAACCCCTTAAAAACTGATGAATAAGTGGAATGAACCATCGAATTTCCAATCAAATTAGAAGAGCAACACAGAAATAAATAAACGAAATTATCTAAAGTGTCAAAAATGATACATTTTCCTTTTAAAATATAGCATATATATTAATACCTTTTTGTCTGATTTTTCGACACATTGTCGGGATTCCTGAGATGTGTGGCAAAGAAATTTGGTCACAATCAGTGTAATGAAAAGTTGAATTATCAAAAGGGTCACTGCATCTGTTGTCTGCATCTGAACGGCATTCCCAGCATTTTATAGATTCAACTGCAACAGAAATTACAAAACTATTAATTCAAGACATTGTGCCAATACATACATTTCCCTATTCAAACAACAAACGTATATTTATACGATAATTCTGCGGAACAAACGAGTGAAAATAAACGTTAGGCTTAATGACAACGCACATACATGCCACACCCAACAAATATTTAAATGTTTAAAGCACTCAAATAACTATTAAAACTCTTGTTAAAACGTTTCAAAATTGTATTCTCACCTCGGTGAATTCCCACGATTATTAACACACTGCTAACAGCGGACAGAACACGAAGAAAATATGGAAAGTTCATGTTTGTGTACTGAAAATGCGTCAGGTATTCATGGAGGTTGAAAAAGCGTCCTCAGGTGAGGGAAGTATCGATTACGAGTACCGGTTATACTTCTGGTGTATCGATATCGTCGCGGTTTGTCCCAAGTAGCGCCATCTATATACTGATTAACGAACCGTCGCAATTCAGAAGTTTTTAAAGGGTAACTTACTATCATGGTTTTGTAAGGTTTCACGCCATTAAAACTGTTGAAAAGGAATATAAAATGAATATTATGAGTTCCATCTGAATATTTTTTTCCATTATTAGCGGAGTTATTGAGAATAGAAGAATTGCAGACAGCCATTGGCTAACGGTGGACAGTGACGTCATAAAACGGTGCAATTGGCCTTTGGCGACACCAATTGCGACAATAAAACTTCAGAAAACATTTGAAAAGTATTAAAAATTTGACAAATTACCTTGATAGTTCTCCTTAAGTGCAAATATACATAGAAATACTGTATACATGTGCCTATAATTTATGCTAAGCCATTTTAAAGAAATTTCTTTATGATTGAAAAATTACTTTACTATATTAAAGCTGTATCTTTTAATATACAATGGTGATTTATTTATTCAATGCCTGCAAATAATATAACAAGCCATGCTGCATTTGATGTTTTCTAAAGATATGATACTGCCAATAAAAAATGAGGGCTCATTTTGTTGAACTCCTATTTTGAATTTTATTACCGAATTAAACTTTATAATGGAAATAATGTCTTTCACATCTTTCTTGTTTATAATAGGGCTTCATTTATACAAGTAGCATTTACATGTCCCATTAACAAACTACAAAGTACATAAAGAATTTTACTCTAAATCCCATAGATCTACGAAGGACAACACCGCGTCCTGGTCCGAGATATGACAGAGTTCTAATACGTAAAACACTGGTAAAAATTACGAGTATAATTTGCAGCTTTACATTGAGTTGTGTGAAGTACATAACACCTTAAAGATCCATCTAGTATGTTGGTAAGCTACAATATATCTCATGCTGGTAATACTATAAACAATCAATTGGAATTAGTTGACCACGGCATGTAATTCTCAGCAAACTCTACAATATCTTGTTATTTGGCATTTTGTTTGAAAGTAAAACTTTTTGAAACAAACCAACAAGCAATTCCATTAGATTTCGGCACATGTAATTAAATTTGAACCAATAGTCGAACTGCTTGACTTGGCACGCAAATGAGAAAATTAACCGAAAAGCTCCGTAATCAGGCAAATGAAATCGATGGATGTGTGTTTAGTGGCCAGATATGATTTTGGTTGTGATGATGGCAGACAGAAGAGTGGTGGCCAGAATGACCAAAGGACCACTGGCGGCCATTTTGGGGCCACTGTTGCAGCCATCATCGCGGCAGATGCAAATCTCAGACTTGTAGTATTCTGCGCTGTTGAAGTAACAATCATATTTCTTATGTTCTTCCCAAGCACACCGACGAAAGATTCGTCGTTCTCCATTCACTATAATTATACCAAAATGAGAAATACATATTAGCAAACAATGCAATTCCATGTTGAAAAACGGACATTTTAAAGAAAATAAGTTATACAATTTGCAGGATTCTCATGGAACATATAAAAACCCTATATTTAAAATAACAAACTATATTTCAATGAACATGCATAGACTACATATAGTATAACCAAGATTGATATAACCTATATCTAAAAATAAAATACATACAGTAAAACCTGTCTATGGTGGAATATACAAGTTTTTGTACTTATGTTAGTTTCAATGTTAGAAGAAAACCTATAATTAAACCTGCATTTTGCTATTTTTCCTGTGGGACCCCTGAATTTGCAAAATCACATTTCTGATTTCGCCTGGAATCACTTTCAACATTTTTAATCATATACGTATGTACATAAGTATAAAATGATTTAAAAAACATCAATATGCAATTTTAATAAAGAAGCAACAATAAGGAAATGTTTCTTGATAAATAATGTTATTTATTTCCCTACTTGCAATAAGATATTGAAACATGTAACTAAGTTTTGATAACAAGAAGTATTTATGAGTAAACTCTTCATTGGAAAAGACCTGCTCTTATTACAAATGATTATGTCAATGCATATAAGTATTCCAAGAAAAAAACATGACATGTTTAACCGGAAGTAACAGTTAAAATTCACATCCGGTCACTATTACACACATGCTAGTCTGTTCAGAGCCTACTTTATTAACTTTTTCTTTCAAGTAAATCAGTAAATTATGTGAATGCATCACACTACAGGAAGTAATAATGAAGTTTGTATTTTCTATACAAATATTTGAAATTGGAATTATGAACAATGCTGAAAAACAAAACTACTGAACTCGGCAAACTAATAACTATAATAATAACATACAAAATGAGGAACATTTGTTGCATTTAATTTTGAGAAACACAAATCCCAATTATAATAATCAGAGTACATGCATTATAATACATGGTTATAAGTTTGAATGGCCGGACATAATAAAAATATGGCCGTTTTGCAGCAATTATTTACGTTAAGATGCAATCCACATTATTATAAACTGGTTTGGCAGGTCAGATTATGAGAATATTCATGTGACTTGGCCATAATCCAAAAATTCTTAAAATCCTGATTTTGTCTGACGATTTAATGCAGCCATTGTTTTATTTTGCTATTTTGCACAAATGTGGAGTGAAATTTACCACTGGACTTAGAAATAAAACTGTATACTATACCTGTTTGATCGATTTTTCGGCAGAATTTGGCATTTGGATGTTCATCCGAGCAGTTTTTCATGTAGTCTTTGAAGTCTTTATTAAATGGGTCCAAGCATCCTTTGTGTTTTGTTGATTCGCACACATGGCAAAAGATGCCAAATGCTGAAATCAAGAAAACATCCCACAAAATGTAATATCAATTTAAACTATGTTCATACACCATTTGTATATTAAATATACTAAGTACTACTATAATATGGAACAACTCTACCATGTTAAGCAACACATAAACCTAAAATAGATTAAGATGCAAGTTGAATGAATGCCAAAATGAAAAACCAAGAAATTTAGTACATATGTATAATTATTACATAGGTACAACTTTCACACAATGGTATGATATACATTTACTGATAGTTATGTTTATTAGCAACCAGTGATATTATCTCCTAGATTTAGTTACACATAATTATATTTAACATACAGAATTGTATAACACAAAAACAAATGTCATATTATTATTATTATTATAGTACATGTAATTCAAATACATAATATTATATTTTCAAAGCAAGCAAGAAACAAAGAAACAAGTCAAAAACTGGAAAATATAACTGAAATGACCAATAACAAAAACGTGACATTGTTTATTGATGATCCCTCACAAGAATCCAAATTTTTACTGTGCAATAATCTCAGAAAGTTTCAATTATATCATGAAGACTAAATAAAAGATGAAGTCCTATAATAAAAGTAACAGCTGAAAAATCTAGTTCAAAGTTTTTTAATTTTGCAGCAACAAAAAACCTCATAAACCCTCCATATCATGCAACAAAATGAGGTTTTATGAGAACAAAATTTATACATAAAGCAGGTTATTGGTGTGCACACTGCCAATAATTATTTCATGATTTTCTAGGAAAACAGAGGCCATTTAGTGTGTGTTTGTGCACGTTAGAGTGAAACCACAGAAGGCCACTTCATTTATGTGACTTGAACATACAAACACATGCATGAAGATCTTATGTTGGACAGGAGCCAATCAAAATTTACCACGCTATTCCTTGGTAACACCGCTATTTTCATACTTTCTTTTCCCTTTCCATTCATTACTAAACCAATGTAAACCATATGAGGTCATCATTTCACAACTTTCTGCAACTACCACACCATATAATGCTATGATACAGGAGGATAAACCCAATGGAAAAATGTCCTGTTTCTGTCTGGAAAAACTACAGTTCATTTCTTAAAACATTATAGTGTAGGCAACTTCAGTGTAGGATTTAATTAAGGAGTTAATGAAATAAACTGTAGTATTTTTAACTGTTTTTTATATCAAGCTGCATTTATTTTTACTCTCAACTTGGTGAAAAATTTCCTCTCAAAGTCTATATTTATACAAAGTCACTTTGGAAAGACCAGACTGAAAACATCTTCAAACAGTGTATTTATTTAAGTATAGTATTAATTCTAGTACTAATAATTGTTGTTTTTCCCTCTAGCTTTAACTTTTCTATAGGAAGCAATTTTGCCTGAGAATTTAATGATAGGTTTCATGGTCTAGTTTCAACATATAAGTCAGTCAACATAAGGAAGTTTTAGCATACAATGTGCAGCCTCTAAAACCCAGGGACAAAACTTATGTAACCGTGCAGAGTACAGCAAAATTTTGTGAAGCTGCAAGATATACATAAACTGGCAAAATGGGGTTATGTAAAAAACAAAGTTGGCAAATTTTTAACCACGCCTTCCAGCTATACACTGCAACCTTTAACATGTATTCGTTTATAGGACATAGTTTGCAACAGTTTCAACAAGATGTTATAAAACTACCATTTCAATATTTTATTACAATGTAACTGTAGGTAACTTTAAGCCTATAATGGCCGCCATTTTATCTTTTTCCACCACTTTATCTATTATTGCAGATTATAAAGTGGTTTTTTAGTTCATATTTAACATATTTCTCTAAGTTTCTTTGTATTCAGTTGTCATGTATTTACCACATTACACAAATAAAATAATTAAATGAGTCATAATGATTTCAAACTGTATTTGTAAGTTCCAAACTTCAAATTGCATCATGCTAACAAATTACAGATTTTATACGCATTTCATTATTTTATTACACAGTTATTTTGTCATTTTCCCTATTTCATTTAAACGTTATTTACACTTAAATGTTGAGTATTATTTCCCATGTCATTTTTGTTTCAAATTAGTCTATACTTTTTCAATTAAATTGTCTGAAATTCGAGCCAATAGATTTTGTGGAAAATAAATACAAAATATGGCTTATATAACCGGTTTCAGAGTTGAGTAATAATTCTACGGAATTTTACCTAGTAAATCATGTTTAAATTTAGGTCAAGTACGTGTTCAATACACTATTCTTTAACTGTTTTATAACAGTTATTTAAATAGGTTACTATTTCTCATTTTTATATAAAGCATGGACTTCACCTTATTTTGCAACAATAAATTATTTCAAAATTCACATTTAGTAAACGTTGCAGTGTAAAACCATTAACTGAAATAAGCTGAAATTAATCAGAATATTTTTAAATACCATTTTATTCGTTCTAAATTTGGAATTTAGGAAAATGGAAACTAAATTTTCATGAATTCTGCCAAGCTGTTTTGCTTGTTTGTTAATTATTTGTGGGACTTTTTTTCTTATTACACAATGGATCACGAGTTACGAAAGCTGGTTTTGAAAATAAAAAAAGCAATAAAGAAAAATTTCAAAAAATAAAAAAAGGGAAAGCGCAACGAAAGGGGTAAAGAAAAAAAATAAGCATCACCCAGCGGATCGATGAGAAACAGACCAATGAAAACATAGAATGCGGTAACATTTACAACTCGATTGCAAAATGTAAAATATCCAACTGAAATTACTTGCCTGCGTTGACGAGAAATGCGAGCAAAACGAGACGGATGAGAAAGTTCGTCATGGCGTTCAAATTTTCCACGGAAAAGCGCGACCAACAACGCAAAATCACGGCTACGTCTCCTAAACCAACACCACGTGGTACCGGATCGATAACGCTATTGGCTACTTTCCAGTGACGTCACCATCGCCGCGCACCAAATATAAAAGATCGCTTATTGTATTGTCTGATGTACAATGCGAATAAAAGACGGAAAATGATACACAATAATGCTAATAATCATGCGAATCCTCCCATTATAATCCTGTTGTCGCAATTCTCATAGATCCGCACGCGAATGACGCGATCCGCAAGTACCGCATATTCCGGCCGACCCTCATCACTCACAAGGATCATGTTTTATGACTTGACAAGCTTGTTACAGACAGTCGTAACATAATTTTAATAGAATCTGACATGGAATCAAGTTACATCATTAATTTCTACAGTACTATGTGATTAAAAAATTACATTCCGAATACGATCCGCATCAAAAATTCGTACCGATCCGCAAAATATGTCCATGTATTATTTTGTGTATTATTGTTGGTGACTTTCTATATATGGAGAATGTGTGAAATTATGGAAATTATACATTTGTTTCGGTATGGAGGTGGTTGCAATAATATATTCTGAGAATTATCCTCTTAAAAATTATATATGCATATCAATTCTATAAATTGCAATTTTTTGCATGCAATTTGCATAAAAATACACGCAAAGAATATTGGTTGTGAAATTGGGAGGATATAATCAGACGTGGAAATCAAAATAGGAACGTGAATCGATTTCTGACGTGAAATTGTCGCACAGAACACCTGCGCAGGAGGCTAGTATGACGTCACTATACTGGCTATCCCCGGTTACAGCTGGTGCACATTATTATTGTCAATTTCGCGGAACAACCCTGGCCCTAACGGATCAGTTATTAGACCCTACAAAAGTCTTGCATTCCCAAATTTAAAAGTTTTGAAGTGAAATGGATGAAAGAATTAATTTGTGACGTCATCGCAATGCAATGTATTTCACAGCCAAAGAATCCAACTTTTATAATAAGAAAACTTGCTTGCAGGACACCCTATTTGGTGGGACTTTTTGGGGCCAACAGTTTAGACATATAATGTAACTGAAAATGCTGTGTTAAAAAAAAAACTTAAGAGATTTAATTGTTGACATTTCAAGTGTGAAAGTTTTTATGACTAGGTCTGTTTACACAAAATATACATATACTGTGCAAGGTTCACAACGGTTCACAAGCACTTCCTTGCACTAGTGGTGAAAAAAAATACATATAGGAAAACCTCGAAGAAAACACTGCAGAAATGCCTAAGAGGTTGTTCATTATCTATGTCTGCTGCCTGTCGTAATAACTACCATACCTTCTCATGGGAAACGTTATTTTTTGTAAAATTTTAATACAATTAAAACATTTGTTACACTTTTAAGAATCAATACAAATATATACAAGAGTTTATGAAATTGCCACAAAAAACCAAAATCCTGATCATATTACAGCAATGAAGTTTATTCACTCTTGGATATACCAAGTGAACATAAAAGTCTGGAAATATTTCTGATATCTTTTGAATTGTGATAGATAGAAGAGAAGAATGGTGATGTGGTTGTTGAATAGGATGTAATAAAAATTATTCCCAGAAAGTTTGTTGAATTTATAAACCGTATTAAAAATGAAATGAAATTATAAATGCTGTGTGCTGCAGTAAAGCGACACATTAGTAAACGAGGTGTCACTTCACTGCACAGCACATCAATCATCTTCGAAACCGTGATAGCAGTGTCAATTCCGAATACAGATTCGGAATCCTGAGCATTTTTCCTATCATAATATGTTGGTTTAGTACGAATTGAACCACAATGAATCATCGTTTTGCACAGCTAAAGTGAACCTTTACTATTCTTGGACCCCCTAAAAAGTTGAAAATCTCCTAAACCGTGATAGCAATGACAAAT
>JAQFZQ010001410.1:0-19780 GCA_034696005.1 Glomeris marginata | reverse complement strand
ACTGCCCCATCAACTCTTGCAGTCATTCAGTTGGGACATCATCAACCACCCCTTTTACAACCCTGATCTGGCACCTTCAGATTTTCATCTTTTCAACTAATATAATGGTTGAATGGTCGAATTTCTTGAAATTTGAACGCATTTGTGAATTGTTTCCACATTCAAGAGTTATAATGCGGAAAAACAGAATGGCAAAAAATTGCAGCAATTCAGACGCCCATGGCTAGGTTTTCAATAAAATTCAATCAAACTGTTTGGATGTCAAGCAAAAAAGAATCCAATTAGCAGGACTGAAAAAGTACAACAAAATCATGTGATGGTAAATACCCTGCAGTCAAAACCGGATAAGAAAAAAAGAAATTTGTATATCCCGAAATCCCTCGGAAATCAATTTTGTGTTAATTTACTTCTGTGAAACAGCATCAATTCCAAGTTATATATTCTTTCAAAATCATCACTAGCAATCTATTCTAATTGCTAATCTAGTAAAATATAATGACATTGTTATATTAATACGTTTAAAATTAAGGAAAGTTTAGTTAGAATGCATGCGCAAATCTGGGCATTGTATATGTCGGCCATTACACAAGTCAGTGTAGTTTTTGTTGCATGATTTTATTTTATAATGCAAAAGGTTTTTAGTGTGCCATGCCATAGTTATTGTGATTTTTGCTCGAAACATACTGGCCTTTCAAAGAAAGATAGAGCTGGGACGGTGCCAAAAAACTGGTTTGAAGGGGTGCAAGGTTGCAGTGTGTGGCCGTCATTGCGCGTCATAGCATGCACACATGCAACCAAGCACCCCTTCAAACCAAGTTTTTGAAAGGACAGTCTTTGAAAGGACAGTAGAGGCTTTTTAAAACGCAAATCATGCGGTCAATTGTTTAACTAACAAGATAATTAGCAGTATGTCTATGGCTCAACTGGTTCAACAGTCAAATTGTGCACAATAGACAGGTTTTTACTGCATATAGAGAGGTTTAAAAAATACAAATCATTCTGTCAATGGTTCAGCAAAGATTTCACGGTTTCACCATACACATGTTCCACTGTATCTAAAAAATGTATGACATTTTAATTGAAATATTGAAGCTTATTTGATATAACATTTATTTTTCCATTGTTCCCTATTAAAAAAAAAACAGCGACAGGCCTAACGCGACTGCATGGGGGCAGTTGTTCACCCCGTCCGCCAGGTGGCAGTGGGGCGCTCCGGGATCCGCCCGCTTCATCGAAAATCGAGAATGGCAGCCAGAATCGGCGCCATGATGGCCGCTGCGAAAAATCGCACCGATCGCCGCATTTTACCGAGCGCCACGCTTTCACGGTCGCCGTAAACTGCGGACAAATGGTGGCGACCGACCGGTAAACTGGTCGGCCGCGCGTTGTAACAACGTTGGAGTGCGTTTTAGGTGCGGATCGCCGTTCTTTGCTGCTTTTTGTCGGGCATTGCCATCGACGCAATCGAATCGGCGCCCACCATGAGCAGCAAATTCCGAGCAAGGGCGCTGGACGCCTCCAAGCCCATGCCCGTCTTCTTGACGGACGAATTGCCCGACCTGCCCGATTTCGCGGCCATCAATCGGGCCGTGCCGCAGATGCCAAGCGGCATGGAGAAGGAAGAAGAATGCGTGAGTTTTTCATTCCGTTCTCGCTTGACAAAAGCGCCATTGCTGAAAAACGAGCAGTGGTGTCCGATAAAACCGCAGAAAACTAGCCCAAAAACCCCTCCTGGTCTCCCCAACGTGTTTATTTCAAGTAAATAACGTCCTAATGCATCTTTATCAGTGAGAAAATTGGACAGAAAGCGTTTGAATCGTGAACTGGAGCCGTTTGAAACACGCAGTCACGTGACTGCGATGTTGATGTCCGCCATGTTGGATTTTAGTATTTCGACTTTGTGATGTTCTTCGTCGCTTCCAGTGCGTGATAAAGTAAAGACTCGGGGTTGTGGGAACGGTTGCGAGGGCGGGCAGGCCGTTTCGGTGGTTTTAGGACGGTTTTCGATGGTCGTCACTCGTTTTTTCCCGTCTTTTTTACTCCGAAAATGACGATTGTTGTTCGGTTGTGCGGGACGGGACAACGTGGCGCTGCCTTTATACTCGACGGGACAACGTGACGCCGCCTTTGTGACGTGGACAACGTGACGCTGTGACAACGTGACGCCAGTTTATTTTTCCGAGACTTTTATCTTGTAGACTTTGTTTATTAGGTTTCATGCGTGTAACTTGTTTAAATGGTATACTATTGTACTAGATGTTCAATCATTTCAATATTTCAAAACAGTTCTACTGTGTATATTAAATTAAGCTGAACTTTGTAAACTGTGTCCTGGTGGTCAGTCGGCGGCGTCACGTTGGCGTTGTCAATATGTCGCATCGTGTTGTGGGCGTTTTAAATATTTTATTTGCTGTCCTTTCATGTATAGCAGGCTTTGAATGGTTTCAACAATACCATATCTGTATTTTTTCCTAATGTTGTATTATTATTTTTTTCATATTTATTTTTCTAAAAGTTTCTATTGCAGTTTTGATGACCTTATATATTCTAAAATTTGACAATAATCATTCTTGTGTGTGGTAATTTGGTCATAAGATACAGGTATCACTTTCTTTTTACTTTTCCCAAGAGAACAAGTTGCATGTTTGTCAGGTAAATGTGCAAACAGAAACTTAAATTTTGTTTTTTATGTGTACAAATATACTTACACACATGATTCACTATGGCATATTATATACACGCACAAACTCCAAGATTTCCACACAGAAAATGATGGAGACCTGCTGCCAAATTGGCACATTTGCGTTTCAATTCTTAGATTCAAAGCCGTATTCACCATGCACGGTGTTTGCATCAATACTCAATTTAAAAGTATTAATGTACTAAGGGAATGTATAAGCTCAACTTACTTTTGTTGCAGTGACTTTCATATTGATAATGCTTCTTAATTTTCCATGCAATTACTTAAAAATTAAAGTGCAAGCATTTGTTTCGCGTAACGCATCGCATCGATGTTCCGAACCATGAATTCCACCACATCCACTGGTGATCCACTACTGATGTAAGGACTGCACTGCAAAGAACTAACTAATTGACCATGTATCTAGATAAAAACGCAATAGCAACTCTGTTTCGATTTATTGATTTGCGAAGCAAGTTTGGCCGGGGTTCTCCGAATCGATTCGGACGCTGACGTGTCCCTTGAAGTTCCTTTCCTTCTTGTATATGTAGTGCTTTTTACTGCGGGAAAGGTGTTTCCATCTCTTAAGATGCTATTAAAAGTGGTGGACGTTACTAAATAAAGAAGCAAATGAAGAAATGGGCGAATTGAGAATTGTATTTAGGTCCTGTTGGCGAAAGTCCAGGTCCTGGTTGTGTTTTTTGGGTGTAGTTGGAAGTTGTAGTTGTAAGTTGGAACCTTGTTTGTGAACACAGTAATGGACATTTGTTTGTTTTTTGGGAAACTTTTCAGGAGCATCACCTTCAGCGTGCCATGTCTGCTCAGCAAGCTTACGGCCAAACCGGTGACTTGGTCATCCCAACGCCGGAAGTGTACAATTGCATCGAAGACTTTGAAAATATCTATCCCAGCGATTACAAGATTCCCAGGCAGCTAATACACATGCAACGTATGATATTATTGTATTTCTTTTCAAATAGTACCAAATATGGATCCCGCGTGACCCCTGTTTTTGAATTTTTGCAAATTCTTTAAAACTTTTACATAAGCGTCAGTACCCAATGTTTCTGTACCATTAAAACATGTTTCTGTCTCTTTAGACACATGTTGGCATCGAAAGTTTAAAGAGAAATATGTTGATACTTCAAGGGTTAGATTTTAATCGATGTATTTCTACCCGATTCAGCGTTCGGAGTGGAGCACGATGTGCCCGATTACGACTTGGACACGGAGGATGAATTGTGGGTGAACCAGCAGGCAAAGAAGATGGCCATCACGCCCATTCAGTTCGAGGAGATGATGGACAGGTTGGAGAAGGGAAGTGGTCAACAGGTGGGTTCCTAAAGGTACTCGTTGAAGAAATGACCGGGAAGCTCAATGTGAAGATGTGATGGCAGGTTGTCAAGTTGAAGGAAGCCAAACTGTTACTGAAGGAGGATGATGATCTTATCATTGCTGTATACGATTACTGGTTGAACAAAAGGCTTAAGACGGTGAGTAATGTGCACAATGGCTCGTTTTGAACGATCCTTGATGTAATTTTACGGTGTACATGCAGCAACATCCTCTGATACCTCAAGTTAAGAACGAGAAGCGGGACGGCTCCACGAACAACAACCCGTACGTTGCTTTCAGGCGACGGACAGAAAAGATGCAAACAAGGAAGGTTAGTAGGCATTTCAATCTAATTTGTAGTTAATATTATATAATGCGAATGAATTATGTTCTTATCTGCATTTTTCTAGAATCGGAAAAATGACGAGGCTTCCTACGAGAAAATGCTCAAACTTCGCAGAGATATCAGCCGAGCTGTGTAAAAGTTTCCAAACTATTTACTAACTGTTTTTTGAATTACCATTTGTGCCTGATCGAAATGTTTATACTTTGATAGAGTAAATCATATATTTAATTTATGGGCATTGAAAAAGATAAGCTGAGGGAGTTATTTCTTTTGTGTTGTTATTTTTGCTTAGGACTCTCTGCGAGATGGTCAAGCGGCGAGAGAAAACAAAACGGGAACACATTCATCTAATGATTGAAGTATACGCTAAAAGGTACATTTGTTTCATTTATTTGTCACGGAGAAGCTATTATTGAGTCATTTACTCCGGGGAGCAGTTTATTTTTGGTGCAATGGTAACACATTTCTTAAATATGTACCGCAAATTCAGTATTTGGGTGGAAATGGTAAAACGCATTTTAATGACACTGATATCCAGAGTGTTCCACTTAACATGATTTCTTTATATTGTGCAAAAGTTTAAAATGTTACCGTCTTGATGCTATTTTGCGCAATATGAAGAAATGTTATACGAAATACAGTGTATGTGCTTTAAAAACAATAACTAATGCATAAATAATAAATTAGTTTTGTTTGTAGTAGTAAAGCAATGGTTTTTATCAACATGTGTCTAATAGCATTTCGTAGTTTGGCTAGCGTGGGTTAACATGCCGTTAATTTGGACATGTGTGGTGTCATTGAAGGACCAACTTTTGGGTAGGAAAGTTCGTTAAATGGTTCCTGTTTCTCCCATCAGATATCAAATCGGGGATTTCAGCGGGCAGATCCTCGCGGAGGTTTCGGCTCTGAGGCATCCTCGGCCCTCGTTGGTGTCGGTGAGCAACGCTGCCAACCAGTACGCAATGAACAAACCCAACGAGTGGACGAGTAGACTGAGCAAAACAGATGCAGCACCTCGCAAGAAACGCGAATACAAGAGGCGCAAACTGAAACAGGCGCAGCAGAGTAACGCGCAGATGCAAGCCAACTCACGCTTCGTGGACATCGACGGTTACGGCATCAACGCCAGCTCGGAGGAAGAGACCTTCTCGGCGGTACGTGTACGTGTTCACCGCACTAGATCGTATACGATACGAGTGAACTGTCACGGGCCGGTCAGACTTCCAATGCCTTCTTTCCACTCGTTACAGGGGGCTTCTCCTTCGGAGCAGGAGGATGAGAACGATCCGGACGGCGTGTTCGCATTCAAGAGGAAGAAACACTGTAGTTACCATGCTGTGAGTATCGATTGGACATCGAGTTGCTTGTTTTTGCAAAGCTGTCTGTAGCGTTGAGGTGTTGTGAAATCAATCCTCGATAATTCGTCACAATTTAAAGTACAATCTCCATAGACTTTCATGTTAATAAAACTCCACTTACCGTAAAGTGCTGTTTTAATATACTTTAATACCAAAACGTATTCCAATTTAAACTCTGCACGCTGTTGATCCTTGGTAGTTATGGCTGTGACATTTTGAGATTTACCCTTGAATTGCATAATTATTTGGACATTTGTTTTCCCTGTAACTTTATTGCATATCTTTTCAGAAATGTTTACCTGGAAATCTGCTTTGATCTTTTTGTTAAATTACGAAATTATTTTGTTTTGGAGTTTTTGAAAATGAACTTTAAAAATCCAAATAATTTCCCAGTGATGAATTATCGAGGTTTGACTATATTGAGACGGAACATTTGCAACTTAGCCCATCGTTGGAAGCACGGGCAACTGGCCGTGGTGCGCGCCCGAGGAAGGTGGGCTGGCCGATAGGAGGTACCGATACTGCCTCACATCCCTGTCCGTCCCAAGGCAACGGTGCGTTGGCTTCGCTCGGCGGAGGATAGGCCGTGGTGGCAGGTGAATATAACTCGCGTTCGATCAGTTTGTTGAATAAAACTTGAGCAAAACTTTCGCGAGTTTTGTTGAAATCTTGGATTGAAATAGACTATTAGAGATGGTTGATGGAGGGCTCCCCAGGTTAAAACACTAAATTTTGATGCTAGAATCCTGCTGGATCGCGCGTGGACACCACTGGACGATTGGTGGCCGGAGTTGGACGGCACGCGAACGGCTCCCAACGGGTTACAAAGCGCCAACGAGTTCGCGGCCGAGATCCGCAACGAATGGTGGGTTCGGCTCGTGCCCTAACCGCTGCACGGCGAGCAAAAAGTCCTAGTGTCCTTTTGGTGGTGCAGGCTCCACTTCAGGCCTCAGTCTCCTCCCGCCGTGGACTCCGCGTGCTGTCAGTCCCAGAGCCCTTCTAACTCCAGGACGGGGTGCGGCAACGGGAGCGGGGACCCGCTGGAGTTCAACGTGGAGAGCTTTCAGTCGCATCAGGAGGAGTTGCTGGAGATGCAGCGCAAGCAGCTGGAGAGGCTACAGCGTGGCGAGCGACAAGACCTCCATTCCTCCTCCGTCTCTTCTAGTTGCCACCCTGCCCTTTCCGGCTTCTCTTCCGCCGCTTCTCCGTCATCTGCGCTGTCCATGCGAACGTGCTCCTCATCGTCGTCCTCGCATCCCAATCCCTCGTGTTCATCCAACGCTGCCGCATCCGACTCCTCCTCGAACCCTCATCATTTCACCCTGGACTCGGCCAGCGCGCAGTTTGCGGTGTCGGCCGTCGTCAACGCCACGCAGGTGTCTGGCCTGCTCAGCGCCAAGAACTCTTCTTCCGCTAGTCTACCTGTGTCGGTGTCGGCGCTGGTCGCCAACGGGCCCTCGTACAACTCCACGCTCGCTCCTGGTACGTGGTGTCCTCTCTATAATAAGATGCATACATTAGTAATACAGTATAGAACCTGCCTAATTGCATACTGCATTAATGCATACCTCTCTATATGCATGAAATTATGTGTTTACCGACCTTGTACTATGGTGATATTCACGTACCGTAGTTGCGTACCTTCTTATATGCATAGGAAAATCACAATTAAAATTGAGGGAGAACGTCTCGTAACCCCCGTAGTACAATAGACGACAATAGTGGACTGAGCTAATCCTTTAATTGGAAAACGGACCGTTTACTCTGGCGTGAGTATACTCTAATGAACCCCCGCGGATTTATTTCAAACCATCAGTTTTAGACACGGGGTTTATTTTCGCCCGAAAATCAGCAAGTACAGTAGTCCTTCTAATTCAAAGTGTTACTAATATGGTGGTTTATTGGAGACTCGGGGGGTTTAATGGAGTATTTACGGTAGTGACTTTTTACAGTCATTGAGTTAGTGGGAATAATTAACATCGGTTTTCCCATTGCATGCACTGCTTATTAATTAATTGCAAGAGTTATTGCAATAAAATGGTTCTGGTATAAACTGATAATAGTTCAAGATGAGCCGAAACACGTGTCGTGTCTCAAAGAACCTACTGAGAGTTAAGGTTTCATGTCCAAATTTATTATTTGTAGTTGATATCGTATACAGTGAAACCTGTTTACGGTGGAAAGTTTTAAATTTTTTGGCTGATTTATGTTTCTGAAAGATCTGTACATGGTGGAAAGTTTTTCCGATCCCTTGAGATTTTTGAGACTTCACCGTGAACAGTTGGCAACGTATACATCTGAAGTTTTATTGTGTTGTTTGAATACTTTCCCTAAAATGTTAGAAATTTCAAAGTGGTGACACACAACTGCACCCTTTTGTGGCACGGTTTGTGACATCACGGTCAACTGTTACCGTTGGTGTTCCGTTCCTACGTTCTCGATATAACTTGGTTGAAAATTTCTTTTAAAAAAGATATGAAGGAACTTGCAGTTTTAATTTTGTTTACTTTCAACATTTTTAATGGCACAGGACCTTACAAAACCATGATACAGTAGTTCACCTTTAAATGTGAACATTTAAAGGTGAACTGACGCAGTATTGTAAGGTACCCTGAAGGAAGCAAGTGGTGCAGCAAAGTCTATGTGTAAATTAGTAAAACGTTGTTAGCGTTTAAAGTTTGATGGGGAAATTAAAGGTATTCTATCTAGCAAACTTTAAAACTTTTAAGAGTTACTAACTTTTTAAACCAAATTTCCACAGATTTTGTTGTGACACATGCTTTCTTGATGGTTTTTCTTCACGTAGGTTATGTTTCAGGGTACCTTACAAAACCGTGTCAGTTCACCTTTAAGATAAATTACGTTGGATAGGTATTAATTGTTCGGTTTTGGTGCTCAGGTGCTGAAATGTCTGGTATGGTACATCGTCACTCAGCGTTTGCTAACAAAGCCGTGTCACAGTCGTGGCATGTTGTTACGTCAGAAGTGAAGCAGAACAACAGGACACCTGTTGCCAGGTGAGTTGTTTGTTTACCATTTAGTAGCTTATTTCCTCTGACATCCAGAGGATGAGAACAACACGAGGCACCTGCGGCAACCACACTTCCTTCATCGAGCATTTTGGTTCCGTATCCATGGTAGTACCAAGGAGTCGGTAGTACGTTGCGGTCTGTCATTTTGGTAATTTTCATCATAACAGCTGTTTTTTGGGTGCTATAGTAATGAAGGAAGTTTGCTTGCTGCACAGGTATCGTGTTGCTCTTATGCTTTTGAACGCTGCTTGAATTTTTAACGGACCGCGGGTGCGAACTCGCGCGTTGGATGGCTTTAGGCCGCGATGTACGCGAGGCGTTTTTAGCAAAGCTGTCCATTCTGGCAATTGCAGTGACAATCAGGACGAGAAAACGAACCGTAAAGTGAAAGTGGATAGTATATTAAATGAAAATTCACTACCCATGGAAGTGACTTGAGGGAAACGTAACGCTTGAGTACCGTGGATCTGATTGGAAGGCCCAGCTTTGATGCACTCTGGGGGGCCATCGCAGATGGATGATACGTGGCCATCGAGCCGGGACGGGTTCCAGTGTCTGTCCTCATCCGCGAGCACCCGTGCCCCAAGCGGTGACGTTGCGTACCGTCTACGCAAGTTTGGCCGTTGAGCAACCGGCAAAGATTCACTCACCGCGTTGTTATAACCGACGTTCAACTTTTAGAAGTTCTTGTAAGAAAATGAGAGAAAGAGAATTTACAAAATTAAGGTTCACTTGAAACGTGGTCTGTCGTAGAAGAGAAAGATTGAATGCCGCACTGTTGGATCGCCGGGTGAATTGGGATCCATCTTTAAAAAATTGTGATGCTTATAAAACGTAAAAGTATGAGTTTGGTTGGTTTAAAAGAAAGGTTTGTTCATTTTCGGGTCCCAGTTGTTTTTGCGAAAGATCAAGAATTGGGATTGACACGGTTGTAAGTTGCGCGCGGTGCTTGCGGTCATCTGGTCCTCGTGACCGTGGTGCAATGGGGTGCCAGGGGATGATTGTAAGTGTGTGGGTGCTCGTCTTCTGGATCATCATTTTCATCATCATTATCAAACTTCATCAAACATCATCGTGGGCCAAGTTGTAAATATGTATCGCGCGTGCGAAGATGGCGAAATGTGGTTACTCATTTGTCTGAGTGTTTCGTGGGGAAACGTGTCAAAGGCACAAAGAAACAAAAAGAAAACACGTGTTTACGCTTTGCCTGTTGGCCGAATCCATCCGACAGTTTTGCGGTTCGTGTAAATGTGAGAGCTGTTCGGGTGACGGCCATCTTGGGTCCGGGTTTCCTTCGGAGGCCTTGTCCGAAAGACACCGGCTCTCCGACTCCATCCTCAAGGATTCTATTCATTGTACATAGATGATCTTTAGTCCACATTGAAATAAAATTTCTGACAAACACAGCGTGCGACATCTGTCCGTGAGGAACTCGTGAAATGAACTATTGAAATACAGGGGGGACGATGGTCCTTTTTTCTCTTACAGTCAACTGTTGCACGCAATCGTACAGTCAGCTTAGCAATCCATGAAGAAAAGGTTGACTAAAAAATTACGGAGTTTATATCGCTCAATGGAAACCTGAAAAACTGTAGGAATTTAGATTTTAGCTGCAAATTCAAGGAAAACACTGGGGTTTTGCCAGGACCTGGTTAACTCGGGGAAATTGACGCCTATAAACACTTTAAAGAGTTGTTAATTTCGCGGTGGGTTTATTTTCGCGATATTCAAACAACTTCAGTTTTCCGCAAAATCGTATTTCTCCTGTCGACGATTTTGCTCCAAAAATCCAATTGACCTTTTTCAGTAAGCTGCTATTGGCTGAAAAAACGTTTAATAGTGGCGTCCTTAGTTGGGACGAAGTGAAGAAACCTGTTTTCTGCCAATTAGATTGCAGCTTTATCCCAACTAAGGCCTCCATTTTGGAAAAAGGAGGTGCTACTGAAAAAGGACAATTTCACAATCTTCGAAACCACCAATAATCACATAAACCTTTAATTCGATGTTCAGTATCTATTGGGAATTGAGTGTTTGAGATAAGTTGGCAAAGTTAGGATTTAGGAGAAATTTGTGTGTGGAAGAAGTTGTGTTGGTTTTTTTGGCAGGTAGGAGCGGGCAAGTGCTTCGCACTATACATGGTTAGTTGGAAGTTGGCCAGTGTTTTGGTCCTGTGGTGACGTCACAGCACCCCACTTTTACCGCCATTTTATGACGTCACTTGCATGTCATCTCGAAATCCGGAAATATGCATTAGTGACATTCTTCCAATTGTTCTATTGTCATATATGAACATTATGATGGAAGATGGATTCGTGTAAAAGCTCCCCCTGAATGGCAAGCTTCACTGCATCAAAAATCCTCAAAACCATTTCATTAAATTGTCCTTTATTATTTCAGCTAGTTATTACACCTGTTAAGTTTTTATTAATCTAACCAATTTGTATTATTGTAATATGAAGGAAATTTAGATTTTTAACTTTTACGGCAAATCTGGAAAAGTCTGGGAATTCAGATACGAGCTAAAAATTGAGAGAAAACTAAGGGAATTCCCCCAAAATTGTACCAAAAATCGGGGAAATCGATATAAATGTATAATATGAAAATCGAATGAGTTTTAAATTACAATTATTCTTAAAATGCGTGTAATAAAACTTTAATTTAACATGCGTATGATCTGGAAATTTCATGCTAAACAGTCTGGAAAACCTGGAAAATTAAAGGGAAATGGTAATCACAGATTGGTATGAACCATGTGGGGTGATTTTGAACGTACTGAATCAAGGTATTGGAAGTTTTAAAAAGTTTGAGAAACTGGGAGCAACCTTGGAAGTTTAAGTGGAAATATTTTTTAATCCTTTAGTTTGCTCGGTGATTTTTATTTGTTGCCAGTAGTTTTATTTTTAGCACCTGATGCCGAGTGACCCACATGTGGACCAAATGCTTTTTAGTTGAGTAGAAATTCAAATTTGCTTCGTTTATATTCAAGTTTAAATAGTATTATAAAAATTATTTTTCCTAAATGTTCTTTCAGTTTACCCGCTCAGACTTCAGCAAAGTCCTTATTTTCCTGTTCTTTGATAAATTTAAATTGAATCATTCTGCTTTTTCATCTATATATACCTACTATATATTTTACAAATTGAAGCTCAGCATCGAAAAACAATTAAACTGATATTTGTCTGTTCTGTTCAAAGGAAAGTGAAAACCGTTTTTCTAGAATTTACTTCAATTATTACAATAATTAACCTAAATGTTTCACTTTACCCTATTTATCCACATATATTCCCTCTAATAATGTATCAAAAGTGCTAACATTTTGTATTGCATTAAAGAAGTAAAGTTTTTCTTTGTTTGAAGTGAATAATATTGACTTTTGTAACAAATCTCATCAAAAGTTAAATTTGTTTCCTGCCTAATTATTTGTGCATTCCAAATATCCCTGACTATTGCAGGGGGTAGTAATTGTAATTAATGTAGCATTGTTTATGGCATTTGTTCATATTGGTATGTAGAAATTAATTTGTAAGGTTATGGGGGAAATATAGTTGATTTATGAAAATTTGTAGGGAGGGAAGTCGGTGTTTTGAGGCGGCCATATTTGGGGTTGTAGTGGTGCTATTTGCGATCATGCTAAAGAAAGCTGGTGCAAGTCACGTGACTGCAACTCTCACTTGCATGGCTAGGAATGGGGTGCATATGCGACCAACCAACACACGACCAGAACTCGTCTCCAGCCCCAAACTAGAAAAGAATGCAAACTTGCACCACTTTTATCCTTCCATCATCTTGTACCTACTTGCAACATTTTTAAGTAGGCCTGCCTACACATAAAATATAAAAACAATACTATAGCCTTCATATAGCCTTCATAACACTCAGGGGAACCTGGAAAATCTGGAAAACCAAGGGACAACTCAGTAAATGTGCAAAAAGTTTAGCCAAAACCTGGAAAACTCCTGGAAATTGATATAAATATGTGCTATTTTTGAATGTGTTTTACATTAATATTATTTACAAAAATGATTGTAATTAAACCAGTTTAACCAAGAGCTTAACCTGCATATTAATATGTTCCGGGGATTTTGTTTGCCTAGTAAGCACTCTGGAAAACATGGAAAACTCAGGGAAAATGGTATGAACCATGAATAGGCAAATTGAATCCCAGATTTATTATTATTCTAGCAATTTAAACTGAAATATGTAACAAATCAATAATATACTATAGGAATATCTTTAAATATATAATAAGGACTGTTTTCCATATTAATTATTTGGAACTCGTGTAACAAAATTTAAATACATGGAAATTGATAAATAATATTCTGCACTGAAAATGTAACGTGGTCATATTGTAATTTCCTGCTGAATAACAGCTGTGACGTCACTAGTTCAATGTGCAAATATTTGAACGTGTGGAATAACAATATCCGCTGTTTGATGATGAGTCAACTTACATTTCTGGTTTACAGCATTAGAATTTAATGTTTTGAAGTGGAAATTGCAAAATTTAAGTGTATACAAACATCATTTTCAGGGTAACATGTGAATTAAGACCATTTATTTGTTAAATAAAAACTTGAATTTCCTTTTTTACAAGACGGAAGTTACAAGTGTTTGTAACCCGATTACAAAACCTTATTACAAAATCACCAATGTCATTGCATGATAGTTTAGGGAAGACCTTAACCTAGTGAGCTTATTATAGAGGGTAATAATAGAGCATTATTGAAGTTTACAAGGTTGTTTTTGTTTTGAAAAAAAGGTGTGATTTTTGTCGGCATTGAACCGATATGTTTTGTTTTATGATTATAATTAAGAGGTGGTAAAGTAGATCTATGGACCGAAACAATGACTGGTATGTGGGAAGAGGTAAGTGGTCACAGGTCAGTGTAATGTACGGAAGAAGGTGTTGTTTCAACTTTTTTATTTATGTATTAATATTACTTTTTTTACATTTACAGGATTTTATATTATTGCTGACCAACCAAAGATGAATCAAACTTTTTTGTTTGGTCTCCTATACTTCAAATTCCTACTTAACTTCTTTGCACTTCCCTTCCGCTTATTCTTATTCTTTATTTTACCTTTCATTTATAAGTGCATGCTTGAGTATGTAAAAAAGATTTATGTATTGGTCATATTTTAGTAAGAATTTTTGAAATTCAGATTTTATTGGTTTCGATACACGTGTTTGTATGACTATTGCTTGAAATGCCTTGTAAATTAGAAATATTTGTGAAATTGACAATAAAATATGCTAATAAGTACAGAAAAGGGTATTATCTGTCATTTGTGTTGTTTTGTGTCTCAGGGGTCGTTCATAAATTACGTAATGCAGGATATTGGGCTATAAATCTGAGCAATAACAAACATAGTTTATTTTTGGCTGTAATGAAATTTAAATCCTGAAAAGTAATATAGACAAGTCAACAATGTTTGAATATTACTTCAGTATTAGTGGTATTAGCTATTATAATAAATGAACCTCGAAGAACGATTTAACTGCATTTTACTTGTTTTACAGAGTAAAATGCACAAAGATCAATATAAAATCACATTTTGAAGGTTTTTCATTGGGTAATAACACTATAAATAAATGAAAACAATTAAAAGTAACTGAGAACAGTACAGTTGAAAAGTTTTTCAAGGTTGTGTTCCAATAGAAAAAGTAGAGCACCATTTTGTGTTGTTTTATAAAGACAAGTTGCTTTGAAATCTTATTATAAAAATGCAAATAACGAACGATCCCTTTATTGAAAATTGATGGTTTAATCCTTGGTTTAATCTTGGTTTAATAGTAAAGTTATAATGACAAAAGATGTTGGAAGTGGGGGGAAAAATGGCGGCCGGCTCAACAACCTGTTCGACTCGCTCGACAGACGGCGCTTTGTACGCTTTTGTGACGTCACGACTCCATGTTGCCGTTCGTAGCCGTTCGGTGTCGGATTCCAAGCCGATGAATGGCAGACGAACGCCAAAGGCGGTGCCGGTGGGCGTGGCCAACGGGATGGAACGTTTTTTTCCCCCTTCTGCTTTCAAAATGTTGGAACGCCGTTGCCCATATAAGGAGCGAGAGGGCGGTCTGGTCACGTGACTCCGCCGAGCTACGTATAAAAGCGAAGACGCACTTTTCGCCGATCGACTCATTCGTCTCCAACCGAGCTTTACACAAGCTTGTGCTTTATATAACAGCCTTCTAGAACTACTATTACCCCGCAGGTAAATCCGATTTCCTTATTATATTATATTCTCTCGTTCTTTAGAATTGTAGAATTTTTTTCCGCCGCCATTTTGAATGGGCGGTTTTTCCGAATTTCCGTTTCTCCCTTTCACCACCTTAGGGCGTTTACATTTCTTTAAAGGTAATGAACTCAAGAAACGACCTCTTTTAAAAAAAAAGGAAACGTCCATTGTTGGAAACCTAATGTTCCAAGTATTCTATATGTTTATTGGTGTTAATCGTGTTTATATTCAGCGAAACTTTAGTAAAATTCGATCGAAATCGATCGATTGTAAAGCTAAAAATAACTTTAGGCTCGCTTTGGGGATTGTGTCTTTTGTGTCAGAAATATTACTTGGATTACAGCTTACAGGGAAGGAAGGAAAATGTAAATTCTGCGACATCCTGTTTGTGGTGGTGACTGTGTGGCAGGGTTGTTATAAGGGGGAGGTTGCGAAATTGATGGATTGTAGAGGTCTGGTTGCGCAATGGCCGCCGGGAAAATGGAACTTGGAATCGAACGTTTTTGAAAATTTTGTGAGGACGGAAGAGAGAGGGAGGAGGAGGATAAGAAAAAGGGTTTTAAAGGACGAAAAACAGGAAGACTGTTAACGTCCGAAGTTCGGTGAAATTCCGGTTGTGTTCGGTTCCAACTTCCTTTCGAGAAAATAAGTGTGGAAATGTATAAGTGGAGGTTCGAAAATGGCGCCTCTGTGTGTGTGCAATGTGGACGTGGGCAAGACGGCATGACCATATATGGACATGAGCGAGCCGCATTCTTTCTCGGTCGAACGTGCGATCATCGCTTACTCACTCCTGGCAGAACGCCGGCATCTAATGGCGCGTCATTCGAACGAAATTCGGACGCGTTTCTTCAATAAAACTCGAATGAAACGTTATTTCACATCTCCAAAGGATAAATTAAACTATCTCATTTCATTCTTAGTCCATTTTCAGTTCTTTTAGCAGATATTGGTTTATTTCCCACTTCATTTCGGATTTTTGCAGTAAAATCCCCTCAACGTGGCTCACCCCAGGGGTTATCCAATAAGAATGACGATTAACACGGTGTCTGTCATGGATTTCTTGGAGAAGTCTATCTGGTCCATTGAGATTCTATTGGTTAAGACTTGGAATTTTATATAAAATATTTATGGAAATCCAGGAAAAGTCATAGACTAAAATATTCTAAAGTGTGGTAGATACCCTGAATTTAATCGGGTTTACATTTTGGTACAAACTTTCTTGGTTTGCAAACCCTCTAAACTCAAAAGGTTGAACATTAGCAATGTTAATTGATCCCTTGTATAGTATTTTTGTACCATTAATGCTCTATGAAACAAAGGCATTATGAAGATTGTTTATAATTTTGGAATTCTTTTCATTCTAAATTCCTCATTAATTTTGAGTGACTTTTTATACACTTCACACTCCACATGCCTGTGTGCTGTAAAGTGTAAACCATTCATGTGATTTAAATGAAGGTGTTGCCTATTAAAAGTCCTTTTTTATAAACATTTTTACAAATTCTTTTTGAATTTTGTTTGTGGCTATAAAATGAGTAGCCTACAACTTGCCCATTTTTAGGAATTGCAACGTGGTGGAGGGGCGTGTCTAACAGGAAGTTTATTGCTTTAACATGCTGGTACTATACTACATACTGTACTATATGCAATTGGGATAATTTATATTGAATATACAGTTGTATGCATTTTACAAAAGTACCATGCTATCAATGAGAATATTGGTTTGAAATTTTACAGAAATGAAAAAATTAACTGCTTATTTGAGTTAATAATTGAGGGCTTGATTGTGTAACAAATGTCTGGGAAATAGGTTTGAAAATGATTAAAATATGGAAGGAGGGCGTTGTGCGAGTTTCTAGCAGTTTCCATCGCAGCTGTGTACATTTTAGGCAACATGGCAACTTTCATTTTATAACTAGGTTACCAAATCAGGTTGAGAAGATATTTTTCTGGGCGTGGTTCCGATTTTTATATTTTATTGTTCCCTTCCAACATCCCAACTAAAATTACTGCTGATCTTCTGTCTGTCTCCCATAAAACTATACTTCACTTCCATCGATGACTGGTACTAAAAAAAGTACATTGTTTTCCTGATTACAAAGAATTCAAACTGTTGTACAGCATAATTTTTAAACACGCAATGTTGTACAACAATAAAAAATGAAACTGCCAAGTTGCGAAATGGGAACCGAGCTGAGTTTGCACTATAATATTTTAACACGGAAATTGAACTTCCTGAAATTGTTTCCTATGGATGTTTAACAAACTAGTTTTAAAAACTTTATTTTGGAAAGCTTATAATTTTCGAAGAATTAAAGTTTGAAAACAATAGTGGCATATGATCAAAGTAGCCCCACCCTTGCTTATCTTTTGTGTCCATGACTTGGGACATTGCCATTAATTTAAATTATGTTCTGAGCTTGATGATAAATGAATATTGCAATGCATTGAGGGAAATGTAATTTTTTTAATGGAGGAATTGCTCAAAATAAATGTTACAAATGTGGGAACTATTCACTGGAAGTTTATTACTATTGTGGGAATTGGAAATAATTGGTTGGGAACACTTGAGAAATGTGATTTCACAATACAATGACATTGGAAACCCTGAATTAAGTTATACAGAAACGTTGTAACAATAGTTTTAGGGTTTGGAAGTTTTTTAAATGACATAATAGAAACGGATGTTTCGACACCCACTTGTGAAAATTGTAAATAAGCCTGATGGAAATGGGGGCGTTAACCTTTATTGAAGGAAACAAATTCAATGGTCACCATTGATGACTGCAAAAGGTGTCGGGTTCAAGTAGGTTTAATAAACCAAGTAGTTTTTTTTGCTTATTTATGTCCGATAAATTTGTAGTTGGTGGTGAGAAACTGGCATTTCCTCGTTGATTAACTAAGTTTTTTACCCTATGACCTGAATTCCTTTTCCCCCTGGTGGCGAAATTATCGATTGACCACTTGGCCAAATTGACACAAAGCAGTCTGCCATTTTTTATTTGTAATCACATGACTTGGGAGTTTTTAGAAACGCCCCCCAAGATTGCTTTCTCCCCCCAACTGTGAAATTACATCTCTATTTAGTAGGACCATACAGAAATATAACGGCGGCCATCTTGATTTTTTTTTTCCATATCTTTGTTTATGGTTGGCTGAAGATGACATCATTACATGTTGGGACATTGTTGTAGTGTGTACTAGTAGCTGAAATGTGAAACGTTTATAATGCCACCAACAAAAAATAATAAAGCAAGATGACTTTGAAAAGTTTTTAGGTTTTCCAACTTTTTGTAGTTTATTTTAAGTCATGGTTTTCATTCATTGAACTTTCGTAATGGCTGAATGTGGAAACGAATGAAAAACGGTTAACTGTTACATAACCCGTTTGAAAAGATGAATCTAGTTGTGCAATTTGCACTATGGAGTTGGTGCACACACACACACACACACATAATTGTTTGACCTCGACATACAAATAAAATCGCAAAGTGGAAAGGTGTGGTGACGTCATTTATAATAATGACTAATGTAGGGTTGTGAAATGGTTACAAAAGTATTTACTACTGAATTGTCAAATTCTCGACCAGTGACAGTTTAACTTTTAAATATCTGAAATTCTCTTGATTATTCATTTCCTTTACATCACTTCATTCATTACAAACGATTCACAGTTTAGGTTTTCTTAATGCAAATGTTTATCCTTTAGCAGCATAACTAATTTTGACTACTAGTTGGGAACTTAGTTAAGTTTATATCTAGTTTGAACATAATGCAATCATTGTTTTTAATCAATATTCAACTTTTCCATGCCTGTATTTTGTTAAACCATTTTTCATTGTAAACATTTTCATAATAGTTCTTTCAACAGTAAATTTTAGGGTGTCCTAGTGGCAGAATCGGGAATATAACTTTATACCTAGTTGGGTATCAGTTTAATGTGCAGCAGCATAATGTTATTCCTCATATTAATCCTCATTTCAATTAGATTTTTTAATGTAAACATGCAACTTAAATAAAATGATGTGGGTGATGTGTGTTGCAAAAATGTGAATAGATTAGAGTGGCTGAATGAATGGTACTATAATGAAAGGGAGAATGTTGTTGGGATGAGTGATATTGTGGGAGGAGTAATAGGATCTGTTACATGTAACATGTGGTGTTGCAGGGGTCACATTCGGTTCAAACTAAAACATTACCATTTTAGGCAAAGTGTGGACTTGCAGCTTTGCAGACAAACACACACACACACATGACTTCCTTTCCAGCATCTTGCATGTGCACTTGTCCGAAATCATTTTTTGTTGGCTGTTGCCTCAACCCCCCTCAAGGCTTAATTATTACAGCAGCACTTGTTCGCTTTCGTTTCATTGACCCAAATAGGGCCTTGACTCTAAATAAGCTCCCTTGCTGAGCTCCTCTCTCTAATCTTGATCTCCCGATTTTCGGCACACATAAATGTAAATTAACAGTGAATTTTATTCGTTATAATTGCAGATAAAAGATGTGTGACGACGAGGTTGCAGCGTTGGTGGTGGACAATGGGTCCGGAATGTGCAAGGCTGGATTCGCTGGTGATGATGCTCCCAGAGCCGTCTTCCCATCAATTGTTGGTCGCCCAAGGCATCAGGTAAACAAGTAGACATCTTGATGTAATTCTGAGAATTCAAACTTTCTTGCGTAAGTGCTAACAATCTATTGTGTTATTCCAGGGTGTGATGGTAGGCATGGGACAGAAGGACAGCTACGTGGGTGATGAAGCCCAGAGCAAGAGAGGTATCCT
>JAQFZQ010001409.1:0-19788 GCA_034696005.1 Glomeris marginata | reverse complement strand
TGAAGATAATGTTTGCTTTCTATGATGAAATCTTCGTACCAATGCCCATGCTAACACATTTGCAATAGCAACCAAGGAAATCCAACCCCAAACGCTGGTGGTGAATGGGCTCAAATATGCTTTCAATGAATTTTTGGCATCTATTACTCGGGACGGTCTCCTAATATTCCCAGAGAAGTATGTAAATACAATGGAAGGAGAGACATCTACAACATCTTTCCAGTCGTCTGCATTGACGATATAAGGCAATCCGATGTCCATTTTCTGGGTAGAACAAAGATATATTGAATTTTTAATTAGTATAGGCAAGAGAAGATTGTATGAGTTGTATGAAATGCAAAGAACTCTTCTCAGATGATTGTACGAGGTGCAGTCATAAACTTAGTTGCAATGATTTAAAAGAAAAGGTAATGTGTTATTCCAGTTATCCTAATTTTTGCTACAAACTACATACCGTTACCTATTTTTCTTGTAATCACTAAATTTATTTATTTAAAAGTTTTTCTATGACTTGTGTAAGCTTGTAGGACAACGTTAGATCTCAGATTTAAGGAAGATTGAATGTCAAAATGTTATTGACAGTGCAGGATGACAAATTGAAAGTTCAACAACTTGATGATGCAAATCTCGAATACACTACTTGAATCCTTGACAAATCTTGAGCCCTGGTGGCTAATAGAGCAAGAATGAGATCTTGAAAAAGGTGCAGAGGCATTTAAACGTGTTAGTGTTGCCAATTACTGACAAAAGTAGTACACTAAATCTAGCAGTGCCAAAAAGTACTACTAGTACAATTAGCCTACATTCGGTCATGCAGACAAATTGATGTCCTCGTCGAGTGCTCTAATTAACATCAATATCTTTAAATAAACAGGTTGATCATAAGCGTGCTGTGGTCTTAATTCAATCGACTTTAGAATCTTGTACTTGTTCCTCCAGGTTTTGAGTGCTCTGGTCTTGGGGGGCTCTCTTGTCTTGGGCGCTCTGGTCTTGGGCGCTCTGGTCTGGGGCGCTCTGGTCTTGGGCGCTCTGGTCTTGGGCGCTCTGGTCTTCAACGCTCTGGTCTTCAACGCTCTGGCCTTATGCGCTATGATCTTGGGCGCTCTGGTCTGGGGCGCTCTGGTCTGGGGCGCTCTGGTGTTGGGCACTCTGGTCTTTTTTGCTCTGGTCTTCAACGCTCCGGTCTTCAACGCGCCGGTCTTCAACGCTCCGGTCTTCGGCGCTCCGGTCTTCGGCGCCCTGGTCTTGGGCGCTCTGGTCTTGGGCGCTCCGGTCTTGGGCGCTCCGGTCTGGGGCGCTGTGGTCTTCAACGCTCTGGTCTTCAACGTTCTGGTCTTCAGCGCTCTGGTCTTGGGTGCTCTGGTCTTGGGCGCTCTGGTCTTGGGCGCTCTGGTCTGGGGCGCTCTGGTTTTAGGCGCGCTGGTCTTCAATGCTCCGGTCTTCAACGCTCCGGTCTTGGGCGCTCTGGTCTTGGGCGCTCTGGTCTTCAACACTCTGGTCTTGTGCACTCCTTCAGCAGCCGCAGGCCTATCTCTGATGACACTTTGCAGCTTCAATTTTTCAAAAACTTTTCACAGAATTTCACATTCCTTGTATGAAATTCGGTTTGCAGGAATAGCCACTGGTTGACTACCTGGCTCCATCTTGTTGCATCCGAACTCAAAGGGATTAAAGGCTTTGCACGGACGATATGGGTTCAACGATGTGCAGTCTTCAGTTTGCTCAAAGCTTGTATTGTTCAGCCAAATGCAAGCAATTATAAAAATGGCTGAACAATAGTGAATGTGCACTCCCTCTTTTAATCACTTAACATGGTTTGTGCGTAGTTTCTGCGGCCTTAGTATACTATAGGAGTTAACTCCTAAATTATGCCATCATTTATGAATGGTTCATTGTTCTTACCAAAAGTTGTTCTAGTAAGACATCGGAAAGTGAGAAGAAGGAGTAGGTCATTCTGTGAATTGAAAACAATGCCATTGCGTGACACTTTGCTATGAAACTAGATATTCATATCAAATATTACGTGATTCCTAATGTATTGGTGATCAGCTGCGAGAATTCATAGTCTATACCTTCAAATCCATTTGGTGATTCCATGGTATAGGGTGGGAACTAAATGAAAATCACATTGTAATGAGCTCGTGCATAATTTATGTACTGCCAGAAACAAATCTACTTACATTGTAAATCGTACATAGGAATTTGCATCCAGACAATGTTTGCGCAATGCTGAATCCATATAGTGTCTCAATGTCTTTATTGCTATGTAACAAGTAGTTTGTGTGTTGCAATGGTATGTGTTTACATGTCTTTTGCAGTCTGGTCATGTGACACTGATATATTGAAAATAGTTAAATCTACATCATATTCAAGTTCGACATGACCTGTTAATTATGTCGAGGTTTCTTACCATATTCTTCGGTAAAGGTATAACCTCAGTGGAATTATTGCGTAGAGCCGAATGTGTATATTTAAAAGTAACTTGCATATAATCCTAAAATACGATTAAAAAACTATTAGTACCGGTATGATAAACTATTAGTGTATTCAAAATGCCATAATTCATCAGTCTTCGACAAAATGCCAAAAGATATATTCCATTGCAAAAAAATATGGATGTCTGCAATTGCCAATTCTAATGACTGGAAAGCTTGGTGATTTCATAATTTTAAGAGGCGAATATAGGCATTAGATGTACGAGGCGCAGTCAAAAATTTATTTGCAATCATTTTTCCCAAAAAAAGTAATGCACTAATCCGGTTATCCTAATTTTGGTTACAATGTAAATAACTTTACCTATTTTCCGTGTAATTGCCAAATTTATTTATTTACTTGTGTTAATGTGGTAAAAGTTTTTGTACGCCATCTTTTAAAAATGACTGTCCAACTACAGTTAATCATTTTTGAGCCCCATTTTGGACATTTTCATATGCTGCTTGACAAGGTCCTTCTTCATGGGACCAAAAACACATAAGCCATAAGGTGCAAGGTCTAGGCAGTAAACTTCCTGAATTTTTCATGAATTTCTGTGGGGTTACACTTGCCCTTTGGAATGAAGGACCTTCCGAATTGAAAGTTTTGAAGTCCTTACAGTGACACATTTTTGTTTACAATAATAACCCATTCAGCACAATGGTCAATGGTGACAGTGCATTACAAGTTAATCATATCATTCCCAATACAAACCGATAATTGAAGCAAAACAACATCTGCTATTGCTTCAAGTGTTTCAAATGATTGCTCAATGATTGTGCAGTTTTCACATGCAATGAGCCATGAAATGGATTCAATAAATAAGTCATCAAAGTTTGCCTGAAAAATAAATCTGGTATAAAACGTCATAACCCATTTCGAATTAAATTGGATACTTACATATTTCAGAATTGTTTCGGTATGTGTTGAATTACAGTTCAATATTAAGCTATTGTACGTTCGATTAAGCTGTCGTAATTCCATGTAATTTTTACAATGATCAACTTGTACTTCTGATTTTATATCTACAAGTTGCTTCATGAATTGCTTGCGAGTAACACCTGCATGGTGATAATTAAATAATAGTGATATTAGTGGTGCTAAAAATACAGTGCCTAAGATTTCTTGTATCATTCAGCATGCAAACCTAATTCATCTTGAAGAAGCACTAACACATGTCTTGTCTTCAGATTTTTAGTGTAATTCAGTAGAATGTCCCACAAGGAAATTGACATGTTGCCTTCTTTAACAGGAGTCAGTGAATTTCTTACAGTTAGATTTCCAGTATCATTGAACTGACATTCGGAAATTTGCTTGTTTGAAGAAATGTCTCCGTTATTTAATTCCATAAGGTACTGGACAAATTTGTAGGATTTATTGCTCATTGTTGCTGTTCGTTCAACGGATACATTACTGTGCAATAATTTGTTAACTGTAAATTATAATAGTATAAATGTCAACTTTAGTGTAATTTTGGAGTTTTATGCGTGGATCCCACTTATAACGTTTAAAATGTTCATGAAAAGTCAAAAAGTTTACGGGAGCTGATGTGAGGTGCCGTAAGCTGATCCCGAAAATGATATGGCTCGTGACCTATGACGTCATATTTAAGGTCATCCGTGTTCTAACTTTTCAACCGTTGAAGATAGGGCGCCATTTCGAAAAATGACCACCGCACAGGCCAATTTCTCTATTTTAATTGTTTTCTACTATTTTGGAGCGTTCAACTGTTGAAGACGTTCTCATCGTTTTTGATGAGCAAGTTGAAAGCAACATTGTCAATTAATTATATCAAATTCCCTGGAATATTTCACGAGTTATTTAATAAGAAGCACCTCAACGTAGGCCTGTTGTTTGTTTGTATATTTAAACACAATTTAAAAACCCTGCCAGCATTCTCACATCTTCCTTTTTTTAAGTACCTATCGTTGTTTGTTGTTGTATTTCACACCCTCAGGTATAGAAAGGGTGTTACATCCAATATTAATTTTTGTAACAAATCTAAACATTTGCGCAATAGTCTTCTACTGTGTACTGCCTACCCATCTCATACCGCCGCTTGTGAGTACGTATTTATTAGATCGTGATTGTCTGACCACAGGATTTATGCACTCCCAAAAACTTTTTGACTTGTAGTGATTATTTGAGATATTATAAGAGGTATCCACACATAAAACTCACCCTGTATATTTACTTATACAGTATACATGCACAGCATGCATTGAAATTAATAAAATTAATCATTTAATCGATGAGCAATTGGGGAATATTTTGAAAATGATTGAACACTTACCGTATTGATGGATAATTGGGAAACTATGACACAGAATGTCAACAGTTTCATTATTTGGTTCCATATAGTAGTATGTAGAATTCCATGTACAGCCTTAAATTGCATTGTAACAGATAAAGCACCTGAAATATCATTTAAAAAATAATTACGTATATGTACCAGTCTCCATATCACTGGCAATGACGGTTGAAAGGGAAAACAGTAAAAGTAGCTTCATTTCCTCTGCAAAAGATGATATCACTGATATTATGCACCTGAATTACACCTGGTTTTATAGTGTGATATTTATTGTAGCAACACTTCTCTCGCATTTCCAATAAATCCATTAATTACATGCTTCACACATTTTCCATGTCGAGAAAATGCCCACTTTGTATGCATAGGAAACTTACTGCATTGGCAATGGAAGTTTAAAATGGTCGATACTTTAACCATTTGCAAAGCCAAACAGTAGTTGAATAAAGTATTGAATAACTTATTAAGTAAAGTGATGCTGTTCCGTAATGCAAACAGCATGGTGCTTATTTTGTTGCGTTTATAGCGCCTCGAATTTTAGAATGCACACCTTTAATGCTGTGCCAAATACTGAACATGTATAATTATGCACCATGAAGTGTTGCACCTACTTGTGTAAATTATAGGGAGTTGCAAATTTTAAGAGTATAAGGGTTGGAAGTTAAATATTGAGCGGTATGGTCTTGCGATATGAAAGTATGCACAAATGTGTCAGCAGTAGCATGCTAAGGCATTGATACGGACCCCCAGAGCCCCTAGTGGCCTCGCGTGCTACTATGCCCTCAGCTCATGCTATTGGGTGTTCCTTATTGGGCAGGGCTTGGGCGGGGTTTCATTTTATTTCCATGTGATAGTAGCACGCGAGGCCACTAGGGGCGCTGGGGGGTCCATGTCCATGCCTTAGCATTCTACAGCCTTGCTTCTAACCTTCTATACTAAATTCCAATTTATCTTGGGGAAAAAAGGGTATGTCTTTGCAAAACAGAAGCGTGAATCTCTTTGATTATTGGTTTATTTACTAGCCAATCGATTTACTGTTGCGCTCTTAATATGTCAATTATGAAAGTAGACACACCTTTTTTGCCAAGATAAATTGGAATTTAGTATACTACCTTGGTCAGTTGAGGGTAATTAGAAACAAACAGCAGGGTCTATGGAGG
This sequence comes from Glomeris marginata, assembly GCA_034696005.1. Classification (NCBI taxonomy): domain Eukaryota; kingdom Metazoa; phylum Arthropoda; class Diplopoda; order Glomerida; family Glomeridae; genus Glomeris; species Glomeris marginata. Next base: position 13,848 of record JAQFZQ010001409.1, on the reverse strand, counting down.
GTGTGTCTTCAAACACGTTCCAGGAGTCCCCGCCCACTTCTTGCTCCTCCTACTTTCTGGCATTAATGCTTGAAGACACACCCTCCACAGACGCTGTTGTTTCATTACTAAGTTTATATAAGTTCGTCATGAATGGCGTGTGTGTGCGTGCTTGCGTTCGTTCGTTCGTTGGTTTTGTTTGGGTGTTTGTTTGTTTGTTTGGGTGCTTGTTTGTATGTTTGTTCGTTTGTTCGTTTGTTTGTTTGCTTGGGTGTTTGCTGTTTGGGTGTTTGCTTGTTTGGGTATTTGTTTGTTTGTTTGTTTGTTTGGGTGTTTGCTTGTTTGAGTGTTTTTTGTTTGGGTGTTTGTTTGTTTGGGTGTTTGTTTGTTTGGGTGTTTGTTTGTTTGGGTGTTTGCTTGTTTGAGTGTTTGTTTGCTTGGGTGTTTGTTTGCTTGGGTGTTTGGCTGTTTGGGTGTTTGTTTGTTTGTGTAAGGTCTCTAATCTGATCCCGGCCGGCCGGAAAAAAAAAATTATTTTATTATTCTTATTTATTTCTATGGTTGGTAAGGCTTTTTTTTTTTTTTTGAAATGGCACAAATTGAGGCGAAATGTGGTCTTTTACTTAGTTTATATACTTGTGCATTAAACTTAGTACCCAAAAAAACTTATTTTTTTTTATACGGCTTGTTTTTACCCAAGCTTCAACAATTAACAGTTGTGTACTAATTTGTAAATTTTTGTCACTTTTTTAACAGTTCCATATAAAATTATTATTGGAATTCCAATCATATTTTTAGTATCGTGTGCATTGATGCAAATTTTCAGGGGACATTACAAAACCTTTTCGCATCTTTAATTTAATTTTTTCCAATTAATAATGTGCTATTAATAATGCAACAAAATTTTTTTCTGTTTTTCATCTTCTTCATCTGATATTAGAAAATAAATATTAGTTACAAGGTTATTATTATTTTTTTATACTATATTAGAAATGATTAATGCTTGGGTGAATAATTGAAAAGTTTCCATTGCACCGAGAAAAAATGTTGTCAGCCATCTTGAAATTTACAATTTATGGTTTCGATCGTTGTGATGAATGGCACCGCAATCACTTGCTAATTTGTACACAAATGATGCAACTAACCGTGAAACGTAATTCTAAAGAAGTAATTTGTGTTTTCGTTTCGTTTCCCTGGCAACATTAGTTGCGTGTGTTCATAATGGCGCAGGTTATGGGCGGAGCCAATGTGGAAAGTCGATTATTGATTGGTGCATGAGGGCAAAACACTGCAAACACTGAAAAGTCGACATTTTCTAGTGTCACAACCAGTTGGTATGCAACCACAACAGGATTCTGATGGCAAAATGTCTCTAAATTTTGGTGAATTGGACCAATCTGTCATTTCTAAATATGATGTTCACAAAAGAATTGGAAAAGGGGTATGTTATATTCAAATATATATTATTTTCTTACATAAAAATATCATTTATTTAATTTTTTAATGATGTTATGCTCATAAGAACTAGCATAAACTAAAATATAATTTTTTTAGCAGTAACAATATTTCAGTGTATTTATATTTGATTAAATATGATCCAGTTTAATATTGATCCAAAATAATATCTGTCATTAGATCAATAATATTTCAATGTATTGATATATTATTAGGCTTATGGGATAGTATGGAAAGCAGTGGATAAAAGAAATGGAAATACCGTTGCGGTTAAGAAAATATTTGATGCATTTCGAAATCAAACAGATGCACAGGTAATTAAATACACCTATTTTCTATTTTTATGTTTTGTAATAAAAATTACAGTTAAATTAAATATAACATTAAAGGTGAACTAACAAGGTTTCACAACGTACCCTGAAAAACTAGCATTTGATTGCCACTAATTTAGAAACTTTGTCTGTAAATTTGAGGCCATTTGAAGCATTATTGCCACAGATATAAATTATTTAGTTTCATATCTTTATCTACTTGTAACTTTTTGTAACAATTTTTGAAAAAAGTTTTGTTTGCGCCAATCGTTTTATTGGCATCAATTCTATAGAATTGCACACTTTCCAGTGTATGTTACAAAACCATGTCAGTTCACCTTTAAGAGACTTTATATAGGGAAATAAATAATTGATGGTGAATTTCAGAGGACATTTAGGGAAGTTCTGTTCCTCAAAGAATTTGGCAACCATCCTAATATAGTGAAACTTTTGGATGTCATGAAGTCCGATAACAATTTGGACCTTTACCTTGTTTTTGAACATATGGGTATGTATTTTTATCCCCTCCAAAAATAACAATTAATTAATCTGATTAATTTTAATGTCCATGTGGGGAAACTTTAGAAACAGATCTTCATAATGTGATTAAAAAAGGAAACGTGCTTAAAGATGTTCATAAGCGGATAATTACGTACCAACTACTGAAAGCAATTAAATACATCCATTCAGGAAATGTTATTCATAGAGACCATAAGGTATATGTTTATTATTTATTAAATTGGTAAATTATTATAATATTTGCAATGTCAGCTGTTATAATGAATGACTATTCCGACCGAAGCCATCCAATATTCTCTTGGATTCTGACTGTCAAGTGAAGCTAGCTGACTTTGGGTTGGCTAGGTCACTTAGTGGTCAGTCATCTGATGAAGAAGAAGGAGGGGATCCAACACTGACTGAGTATGTTGCTACTAGATGGTACAGAGCACCAGAAATCCTTCTTTCCGCTAAACAGTACGTAGAATTTTAAATTTTTCATTTCAGTTATTCTAATAGGGGGGCAGGTGGAATTCTGTGCTATTTTAACATGGTGACTTAACATATAGGTACACTAAAGGTGTAGACATGTGGAGTTTAGGTTGCATTTTGGGGGAAATGCTTCTCGGCAAGGCAATCTTTCCGGGAACTTCTACGCTGAATCAAATTGAACGGATTATGAGTGCCATTCAACCGCCAACATTTCAAGGTCTGTTAATATTATGTACAAGGTCTGGCATTGAAATGAATAGCATTATAATGATATTACAATATTTGGAACTTTTGAATCCATGCGCGGAACAGATATACGCAGCATGTGTTCGGGATACGCGTTGTCCGTGTTGGAACGGGCAACTAACAAGTATGACATATCTTTACTTATTTCAAGCTGGGGAAACATAGATGTACTTGTTCCTAATCTTAACAAACCATTCCAACCACCTTCATTAAAGGGGAACTGACAGGGCGGTAAGTGAACTCTGAACTTTACCCTTTCTGGCCAATCATGGACAGACTAATTGGCAAGTAGTCCCAATTTACCCAATGGCAGGGTTGGTCATAGTCCACTTTTACCCCCTTGTCAGTTCACCTTTAAGTTTAGGGTTTTTTTAAACCAACTTTTTACATGTTTTCTACGTTTTATATGGTACGCGCATCCCAAAAATTTTACGAACAGTTCCAATATTCGACAACACCACTTTTAACAGTTGTTTCTTATTCATATGTTAATTTTAAGAGCAGATGGAATAGAATAGCAGCCTGGAATAACGATTTAACTGCATTTTGAGTGTCTACGTTAAAAAAAAAAAAAAAAAAAAACAGAATCACTCCGATTGGAAAAACATCCATATACAAAGTTATGTATATTGATGTTGTGAATCATAATCCAATACTAAAATGGGGCTAGCAATGTAAAACTAGAAGATATTAACATAAAAGTAGGCTGTTTAGTTGAATACGTATATGAATCGCGGCATATTTTGTTCCGAGGGTCACCGAAGTTTTATTCTTATCATGACATCATTTGTAATAGTTCAATATTGTTAAAGAATTTGTAAGAAACATGAAAAGACAATGTAATTTGTTCCAAAAGTTAAACTGCTTAAATTTCAGCTGCTTTTTGAATATACGTATCAAAATTTAACGACAACTTTAAAAATTGTTCCTAATCAATAAGAAAGTTAGGGTAATGACCATTTTCATTACTGGTAAACTTCTCCATATTAAGATTTCTTTGATTTGTTAGACCTAAACGTCCATTGAGGGCCATGTTGGCAAATTCCCCCGAAGATGCCTTAGATCTGTTGACAAAGCTCCTTGTTTTCAGTCCTGAAAAGCGATTGACTGCCGAACAGGCACTTAACCATCCATATGTTTCCAAGTAATGTTTGTAATGTAATGTCCTAAATCCTCATTGGCTTTATTGTTTTTAACAAATTGAAACTATGCCCAATTCAGATTTCATGATCCGAGCCAGGAAATAGCGCTTTCGCACTGCATAATTCCACCTGTCGGTGATGATTTCCAATTATCTGTGGAGGAGTATAGAGATCAACTATACAAAGTTTGTGATTAACTGAGGCTATTGGGATTAGTTTTACATTAGGGAATAAATGTAGGCTTGATTTTAGCTTGTTTCAGACATTGAAGATGAAAATATAGTTGCCGTCGAGGAACCGACTAAAAATGATGACGCGAAACGTAGCGTTTCTTCCGGGGAGGAGATGGCAACGAAGAAGGTTGTCATTGTAGAAAATAAGGGGCTTACACAAGCTAAAACTGACAAAAGTCCAGGTAAATATCTTACCTAGTACAGGGTGTATCAAAAAGCCTCCCAGATTATAAAGGTTATCCGAAAATACGTTTGAAATTGTACGCGATCAAATGAATGGGTACTGCCATTTATTTTTTAAATAACAAATTTTATGGCTGTTAACAATTTGAAGTGTATATAATTGAAGTCACATGTCTTAGCATTATTCTGCAAAAAAATTAAAACTCTCGACAGACTTTTCGAGTTTTGGCTAAAATGCGTGTCGTACGGTTTATTTTAAATTAGTTTTGAATATGATATATAATCTATATGGTGGTCTGCCTTAAGGTTAAACATTAATGTAATGGAGGAAGTTTGGTGAACCCTGTACAGCATGTCAAAAGATGCACCAATTATTTTAGGATTCTGATTCCTCTCGATTTGCGCGGATTTGCATTTGCACGCGTGTAGGTGCTAAGAAAATTCTTCCTCGATCTCACAGCTTGTCATCCATTACTAACAATACAAGCTCTTCCCAGGTAATACTTTAAAGTATTTTATTACAACTTTCATATAGTTCAATTTAACATTGTACCCTTGCGTATGGATTTATTTACGTTCCGATAATTTTCCGCGAAATCATAGATTTTTTTTATTTTATTTTTCTTATAACTTTATATAGTCTGGGGTTGATGATGGGTGTTCAACAGGAAAAGTTCGCTCGAAACCAGCTGCAGGTCTTCCTTCCAGGCATCCTAAGGCTAACGGTGGTGCTGTTCTGTTCCGCTTCTACAACCCTGTCATCTTGAGGGACTTGTACGCGGCAGATAAGAAAGCTGTTCAGCCTCGAAGCGAACCAAGTTACAGGTTTGGTATAGGCAATGGGAAGAGGCAGTTTGGTAACCATTGCAATGTTTCCAGCTTGGGTTCACCCAAGGTTAACATGTGCAGCTTTTCTCAGTCGCACGGTACCATCTCCGCCAGCGCTTTCCAAAAATTACGCTCACATAATTATTAATATCTAAATTAAGCAATTTACACCGCAAGCATTTTCATACAAATTTTCTCTTCACAAAAAACAAAACTGTATTATCTTATTAGAATTATAGCAACGACTAAATAATTTTATATTCGAATGTATCCAACAATGCAACGCACAATTTGCCACATGCGCCTACTCCAATCGCTTGGCATAGCCAACATGGAATGCTCATTCATGTACAACATTGTAAGTTAAAGGTGAACAGAAACGGTTTTGTAACCCCCTTGAAACTTTCTCCAGTAGCTGAAAACATGCTAATAAACACGTTGGCACCCCTAAGCGCACATCGATCACTTAATTGCGGCTGCCAAATATGAGGTGAACGTGGGCCCAAAAGTACTTGCGATGCCATAGTTCGTCTCCCCTTGCAGTTCGTAGCTTCGAATGTCAACTACTGAGATTGCTGGCATGCCATACCTACTCTAGCATGATTAGAACGCGAGTAGAACGCGGCCCGACGCTTACAAAATCTGAGGCCGAACGGCCTACTTTGGCATTTTATTTCTAACCAACCACGTAAGTAATAAATTCTGGATTATTTTTACGCAATAGACTAGTGGGTATACTAACTAATCACAAGTTCACATGCAAATCTGTGCAATCGCGATTTCAGCTTCCTGTTCACCTTTTAGCAGTTCTGGCTGAGCCAAGTCCCTAATATATTTATCTGGCAACACTTGCAGCATGCAACACCTGTTATTAAGATTAAATACACATATTAACCTTCCTGACCATTTGTCTATAAAGGGGTGCACAGTTTTAGGTGCATTGATGCCAGCTTGTGTTGCCACAAACTTCACTAGTATAATTTGTGAAAAAGTGCAGTTTGTGGCAACACTGGCAATTGTCATTGCGTGTCGCGAATAAACAATCTACCCACGAAAAGCCGCTCCGAACGCTGTTTAACCGAACGTCAGGTTTCGTTCAAAAAACCTAACCGTTGCTAACCTAACCTGACCTAACCGTTGCTAACCTAACCTGACCTAACCTGACCTAACCTAACCTAACCTGACCTAACCTAACCTAACCTGACCTAATCTAATTGATCTATTATTTACGTTTGGTTTAACAAAGTCGTAAAACGTCTATTCCATAACATGGGGGAGCGGCTATGCGTAGGTAGATTGTTTATCCGCTTGCGTGTCATAGCCTGTGCACCTGCAACCGTGCACCCCTTCAGAATTGGTCCACCCATGACATTGGCACCGCCCCAGTGCAATGTTGCTTTGGAAGGACAGTAAAGTTGCTGGTGATCGGCCGACTCAAATTTTAGGCTCGTCACCCCATTGCAAACAGATGCCATCTGGATTGTAAACTCACCTTTTACCTCCTTGGTATAAAGGCAATTTATGCCCCAGCCAGTCATGTACGGTGCTGCCTTTTCCCTTGAGGCCTGGAGGACATTCAGGTTTGGTGACCCAATCAGCACGGGAAAATTCTTAGAAAAATTCCCGATTGCACCTTGCACCGAACCTGAATATCGCCATTTGCATGGGATGAACCCGGTCGAGTTTAGCAGGAGGTGGGTGCATTTGATGGTCAACTCTAGTTGCGACCTCTGTAGGTTGAAGTGCTAAGTCGTGGTAATGGTTATGCCATTCCCATGGGAAGACAGTGCAAAGTTCGAACAGATGCACTTGGTGTACCTCAATATGGAGATCAGGATTTTGAATCCTGACCACTAATTAGTAGTTGACCCGGTCCATACGTTTAAACTTTGCACGGTCCTCTCACAGAAAAGACTATATCGAGTCCACTTTTATAGGCTTGTACCCGCACAAATTTTCTAATTGACGAATGAATTAGAATTGTACGTAGTTGACGATGACATTTTGATAAAATATTGATATAAATATGAAATTTTTGCTTTCATCAAGCCATTTTTACTAAGTTTATATACACTGGTTGTGCACGGTGTTTGGTCGTTGGACTTCTTTCAGCACGTTTTAACCTAACTTCCTCACATCGTAGACAGCTGAATTTTTTTACATACACGTCTCGCGCGGCACGTTTCAATCCATCAAAAGTTTTTCCTAAGTTATTAGGCCGAGAATCTTGTGAATAAGAAATGATCCATGGGATAAATGCATAAGAATTGTTTCCCAAATCCTATATAATTTTCTTATAGTCTTTCCATATAGGATCCTATATGGCGCGCCCATGAAACAGAAACTAGAAGGGTCTATAACCGAAACGTACAGTTGGTTACCTGTATACATGTATTTTACAACACATCATATTTAGGGATACAACAACGTCATTATTGCTGTCGACAACATTGAACGGCATTAATTTTGCATGATGCAATATCGTTACAAATTACACAAATATAAAGTGATGGTTACGGTTTCAAGACATTGTTAACATATACTGCTGGGGATTTCATTCTGAGATCAATCAATAGCTCTGTTATAAATGCAGTCAATGACATTGCACACCCAATAAGGCAAATAGCCATGAGGCACACTACAGCCTTCATCTCGACAGCAATTACATTCACCATTTCTTCATTTCTTTGTTTCCGTTGCTTTATTATATTCATTTCATAAGCATGCAGCTTTTGATAAAGTCCAGCTTCGACAAATTTTCTTGCTCTGAAAAATTGGAGAAAATATTATGTGTTACTATAGGCCAGGCCACCGAAAAAGTTCGCACCAGAGGGCGCTACAATTTTGGCGTCGTTTCCGCCATTACAATCGAACTGCTTGAACTGCGTTGTGACTGCTGTGTGTGTGTTCCGATGTATACTTCATTCCCACATATCCTGGCAAAAAAAAAAGGTGTGGCTTTGAAAACGGAGGCGTTTTCCTTTTTCAGTCGCTTTATGTGCTAGCCAATGGCGTTGGCTTCCATTTGTAGCTCCACCTGTTTTTTACAAATGGAAGCCAACTTCATTGACTAGCATATAAAGCGACTGAAAAAGGTAAACACCTCCGTTTTCAAAGCCACGCCTTTTTTTTTTTGCCAGGATACGAGGGAATGAAGTATATTTCCAATTTTACAAACGGATGGCTACTCGGGCGACGACAAAACGTCCGCATAAAAACGCTTTTACTTGTGGCGCTGCTAAGAGTTCGATCGCAATGGCGGATTTTCAAGATGGCAGCGCCCATGGCGATGCTGTGTTGGGGTTGTTTGTTTCACAGCTGAGTGAATTTTTGTGTAAGGTCTAACAATCCCAGGTTATAAGAGCAAATACGGTCACAAGAGCAACTTTTGGATTTCTTTATGTTGCTCTTAATATATCAGTGTTCGACTGCATTTGCAAGTTCTTAGCTTTTGTACCATTCGTGTACTCACAATTTTAAGAATGTTGCTTGATGAGGAAAGTTTTTGCTAAACATAATGTTCCGTTCTGATCTCATGATATATGAAACCGCAACTGAAGTATCTGGGAAATCACGGAATATTGGGATATCTGGGATACATGGGACTTCTGGCCAAGCGAAGCTTGTAACGTATTCGCAAACTTCTTTCTGCATAGTAAGCATCCAATTTTCTTTGCGCAGTTGTATAGGGTCGTAGAAACGGCGTTCCTTCGTGAGGAATATTTTTCTGAACACTCCAGCTTTTGCTCTCTGAAATAATATGCAATCATCCGGGTCAACAACTGCATGTGTATGTGCTTCATCGGATGCAGTTCAGATATAAAATTGTATATTTAAATACTAAGGGCCTCTTATATAAAATTAAACTGAAATAACTTACTTGTCCAACCACCGACACTACATTATTTTCAAGAGTGACAGTTGTTATTGACAGGGAATGGTAGGTTGCATCATCGGCAAATCCATCTAGATTTGTAAATGGCAAAGCAATTCTTCTGTCTGACAAATAGGTTATTAGAACAGCGGAGTAGCATGTCATATGCAATGCAGCAAACAAGCTGATTGTGGCGAGAATAATTTTGAAAGACGTCGCGGGCATCAGTTCCGATACACCTGAAAAATAAACTTGCGTTAAATTTGATGTGGGACAATTGGCAGTAATAGGATGTTAGAACCCGTTTAGATCACTATTGGAACATTTTTTGTAAAAAAAAAACATACAGGGTGGTCCGCTTCGGGCGCTTTGGCCTAGTAACTTTGTAACGATGAAAGATAAGTGAGTAATGGTAACGGGAGTGAATAGGAAGTGCCCTATGCCGATTCCAAAAATGGTATTTCACATGACCTTGAATGGCGGGGTCAAGGTTATTGCATTGCTGTCTTTGAAACCGCTAATGATAGAAAAGTAATTCCAATTTGAAAGTTGAAGCAGACTATCGAATTAGACTGAAAACAATTATTGCGCATTTTTGGAACCGAAATAATTCCTGCAAAGAAACATTGAAATACAGTATGTACACTGCATCACAGCAAACATAGGCCGCTATGTGGTAAAGTTATATTACAGGGGCAGCAACCGGAAATTTGTGGAAATGGTATTCATTATGAATGATTCAAAATCATGCGGTTATCTTAACATTTTGCTAGGGCCTGTTCTTCGCGGCCGTTTACAGTTTTGCCTATGCATTTCAATGTTCCTTTGCAGGAGTGATTTCAGTTTCAAAAATGTGCAATACTTGTTTTCAGTCTAATTCGATAGTCGGCTTCAATTTTCAAATTGGAATTACTTGTCTATCATTAGCGGTTTAAAAATAGCAATGCAATAACCTTGTCTCCGCCATTCAAGGTCATGTGAAATACCATTTTTGGAATCGGCATAGGGTACTTCCTATTCACTCCCGTTACCATTACTCACTTATCTTTCACCGTTACAAAGTTAATAGGCCAAAGCGCCCGAAGCGGACCACCCTGTATAACGGAGATATGTTTGCTAAAGAACATCCAAGTTATTTATAGGATCTAGTATACATATCTGCTGGAATAGTGATCTACACATACTCTTACATCTAATTACATAGATCTCTGTTTCACCTACCTTGTGTTGGTAAAACTGACATAGTATCGAATAAGCTATTCCAGAGAGATGTGACAATCTTTAGAGCATTTGAAGACCATATTTTGTTCTTGGGATGAAATCTTCGCACCAAGGCCCATGCTAGCACATTTGCAATTACAACCAAGGAAACCCAGCCCCATACTTTAGCAGTAAATGGGCTTAGATATGCTTTCAATGAATTTCCGGCACCAAATTGTAGAGGTGGTCTCTTAACAATGCCCGAAAAATGCGTAATAACAATAGCCGGTGAAAAATCAAATACTGTTTTCAGATTTTCTGATGGGATGTAAAAAGGCACAATCAAGTCAATTTCCTAGGTATGAGAAAGGTAGTTATTGATTGCATAATAAGGTAAAAGATTTAAAGGTGAACTGACAGGGCGGGAAAAGTGGACCATGACCAACCGTGCTATTGGGTAAATTTGGACTACCCGCCAATTAGACTGTCAATGATTGGCCAGAAACGTCCCTCGAGGCACTGACCAGATCCAAAAGTTTCTGTTAAAGGTGAACTGACAAGGTTTTGCATGCTTCCCTTTTGATATCACACTAAAATGTAGTTAATATCACTAATGTGATTGGTGAAATCCATTTCTCAATATGTATAGTGAAAAGAAAGTTATGATCTAAAGGAGTTTCGTTGTTTTTGGATTTTCTGAGCATGCGCAGTGAGGTGCGCACGACGTATGAGGCACCTGCTGCACCATAACTTGCGTATAAGCGAGCTGCCATGTTGTTTGCTCCGCAGCAATCACGTAACGAAGCTACTGTCAAGTTTGGCACACCATACACCATATTCGGTGATACATTAAGGATGTAGATCCTACCGCACATCCTACCGCTAGCAAAACTGTTGTATTTTTTTGTAAATAAGCTACTGCATTAAAAAATCTCACAATTTCAGCGAAATTTAAGAAAATTAGTGTGAGCTTATGATGAAATTCTGGTTGCAATTGGTGTCGACAATTTTAACCTTGTCAGTTCACCTTTAAATCATTATTTGAACACGTGTATTTGTCATGGATACAGAAGATCCACATTCTATATCTAAGTAGAGAACAGTGAACTCCTATATCGTAATGCCATTTATGAATTGTTCGTTGCTTACATCTAGCGGTTGGAAATTGCCAGTATTTAATGATATAGTTCCATTGATGTAGGAAATTCTGTAATTTAGCACCAAATACCTTCATTTGTGACACATACTTTGCTATGTACTCTTTTCAAGCGAGACTTTGCAGTGGGGCGGCGGGCGGCTGCGGCGGCGAGTTGCGGTGCAAGGTCTCGCTTGAAAAGAGTATAGCAAACTAGCTAGTATTTATGTCAAATATTACGTGAATCCCAGTGTGTTGGAGATCAGTTGCATGAATTCATAGTCTATCCCTTCCAAGCCGTTTGGAGTAATCATGAGAAATGGTGGAAACTGAATGATAATTTATGCCATTTAGCAGCGAGTTAGATGTTGATATTCTATAGACAAATCTACTAACGCTGGCAATGGCACACCGGAAACTGCATCCTGCCAATGTTTGAGAAGTAACCAGGCATTGGAATGCTTCAAAGTCTTCGTAGTTACTTAACGAGTAATTTGTGTTTTGCAATGGACTTTGTGTACATCTCTTTTGCAGTCTGGCCATGTAACACTGTAAAGGCATAAAAGAATAGTTTTTATTTAAATGTTCACAGTAGATGGGAAGCAGAAATACGATGTTAATATAAATAAATTTTTTCCCAAAATTATGAGGCTCATTTCAAAAATAAGGGCCGATTGAGTAGAAATCAGAAACCAATTAAGGGACGATCTCATCAAACATGGAAAACATGGTGACAAAAATGTTGGTGAATTAATTATCCAAGTGGGCATTAGCTAAGCTTTTGTATAGTTGGCCATTAGGCGCGTCAGAGGAAAGCGGGCAATCGATTGCCTTGTTGTTCACCTTCAAACTATTCGAAAACCATCCATCGAAAAAAAACTATGAAATTCAGGGTCAATCTACTTCACCTAATCTACACATATTGAATTTTTGGCATTTTTAGAAATTTCACATAATTCACTGACAGCTCTCCTTTAAGTGTGTGTTGCCGCTATTTTGGCAAGGTTAATTCTTACCGTAGACTTCTTCAAAAAAGGCATAATTTTAGTAGAATTGCTAGATGTAGACTGTCTATGCTTGAACTTAATTTCCACAAAATCCTGAAATACATACGAGCTGTTAATTTATCATAAAATTTAAATATACATTACGTTTAACCCCTTCACTCCTGGCATCTATTTTCTGAGACACAAGATTTAAAATGTAGTGCCTATCTTATAACATGAAAAAATAATTTTTTTAATTTTTGGGAAATGTTTCTGCCAATGGATTTATTGATCCGTAAAGCCTAGTACTCAGTTCACATTTTTCACTATACTCTTTTCAAGCGAGACTTTGCACCGCAACTGGCCGCCGCAGCTGCCCGCCGTCCCATCCCGACTCGCCGCCCCACTGCAAAGTCTCGCTTGAAAAGAGTATAATGAAGAGCGAATATGATGTGCCAACCCACGTTCACTAAACATTTTTCACCCTCTACATTTCTCTTCACATGAATGAAATATGTCGAGTTTTGTTGGCGCTGTTGGCCCACCATATTTGCTCTTCGCTAGTGAAAAATGTGAACTGAGTACTAGGCTTACGCAGGTGTTAATTCAGTAGTGAAAGGGTTAATTCATATCATTAGTTGACCTGCAACACAAAACATACAGGGTGAACAGGATGTCATGAAACATTGCCAATGTTTCCACACTTACGGGTTCACCCTGTGTATGGAATGCACGTACCGATAATTGAAGTAAAACAACATCTGCTATCACTTCAGGGCTCAGATTTTGAATGAATTGCTCAATAAGTGTGCAGTTTTCACATACAATTAGCCATGAATTAGATTCAATAAATAAGTGATCATTCTTCGCCTGAAAAAAAAATATAGTTTTGGATGTTAAAAGTGAACTGAAATGGTTTTTGACCTACCAAATTTCTTCAATAAACATAAAGATGAAGTAAAAAGAAAAAGTTTGTCACTTTATGTTTATTGAAGAAAATTGGTAGGTCAAAAACCATTTCAGTTCACCTTTAAAGTAATGCATTACTCATTTCAAATCAAATGGCATACTATTTACGTTTTTTAAAATTCCCCTGGTGTGATATAAATTGCAATTTATTATTATGCTTTTATACATTTTTATATGCAATCGCAATTTATTAAAATTTTGGCAATGTCCAACTATTAATTCTGCTTTTATTTCTAAGCGTTGCTTCATGAATTGCTTGCGAGTTACACCTGAATAGTGATGAATAACAGTGATATTAGCAGCGAGCGCTATCTGCA